>CABFVX010004855.1:0-58706 GCA_902151425.1 Timema shepardi
CACCCTACCAACATACTCCCCCACCCCCACTAGGTCTTAATTGACCCCCATTGTTCATCAATTAACCTTTTCTTTGTGTAATGGTACTAGCAAAACGTACCTACTAAGATGGCTCATCAAATGATTCATGTCAGTATGATTCTTTAGTTACACTTTTGGCGCCATCCTCCTATTGAAATTGTTTCGACGAATTAATTTTCAGTAAGTGTGGATATGTTGTTTCCAATCCTGGTGGAATTATATCAAAATGGTGAATATTCTACTGTTTTTCATTAGGGCTCAGCGCGATGGTCTATGGGAGCTTGATATTTTTGTATTAAAAGAAATGATTCCATACTTTCACCAATATGGACACATTAACTAATCAAAATGAAGATGTGTGTACCTTGAAGCAATGACCCAGCTACCAGAGGAAGCGAAAGAAGAATTTGAAAAAATGAACTTTGTTTTCAAGGAATCTGATCGAAGATTCAACCAAATATAGCCTGATCACAGCCTGGAGTGGTTGAACGCAATTGGAAAGAAAGGGGGTGGTATAACTGAAATTTTTTTAAAATCTGCATGGTAAAGGTGGGTTCTTTTCTATAATCTAAGGGCTAGCTGCTAGCATATTACGCAATACGATGACATTGATGACAAATGGTTTACAACGAATCACTCCTAACAGAATATTAAGAGACAATACAGATGAAAACCATATTAAATGTGTTCTTCGGAGATTCAAGATACTTGAACAAGATGCTTCTTTTCAGTTTTTCCAGAACATCGCCGCAAAAGACTTAGCTAATGCTGATATTCAAGATAGTCTCTTAAGTGTTCAGACACTGGGACGGTTAAAACTAGATACTTTCGTGAATAAAAGGATGTTGGATCTCGATAAAGGCTATAAGCAACTCAAATTAAGTGATCCTTTAAACAAAAAAAAAATCAACAGCAACGGTGTTTAAGCCCCCGTATGAAGTTAAAATGGTAGATACTAGCCAGGTAATCATTTTGAAAGCAGACAGGAATATTCTTCAGCGATTCATAACTGCCTATCATGTTTGTCGTAATGTAGACCTAAATAGCATTTTGTGTCATGAGCTAATGCCAGTACTAGTATCCCTTGAAAACACAAATGGAAGGCTAAGAATGGGAAACAAAGGCATTCTTGCTGATGTGCTGACCAATGGTATAATTTGTTCACCTTACATAGCAATTCAGACAAATCCCTGTCTTATAATAGATGGTCAAGCATTAGTTGTGGCACTTAGAAATTCTGCAGTAGTAATGAACTTTGGTGAACTGGAAGATGCATTTCCTAATCTTGTAATTTCTATGGGAAGGAACTTCGATAGGATTATTAATATTCAATCAAGGCTGGGACTAGAGACAAGCGTCCGAAACATTTTCTTCTAGTAAGGAGAGTAATCGAAAATGGATTTGTGCCAATCCTCAACAAATTCAGTAAATTTCTTGTTAACTCAGAGAACTACAAATATGATATAAATCATTTGATTACCAATTTTACTGTAAACAAAACAATTGTAGTTTCTGGTGGATTTCTCATGGAAATTATGTACGGATAAACAACTCTGATTTGCCAATACAAGTACTACAAGCAAACCATGAGGAAGGAGACACGCGCATTGTTCTTCACTGTCTACAATCTGTTGCTGATTGTTGTCTCAGCCCGTGATACAGATGTTTTGGTTCTATTGGTGGCGTTATTTCACAAGGTTTGTTGCACTAAATTGTGGTTGAGAGCAGACACAACAACAACAAAAATACATTCCCATGCCTGAAATAGGGCAGAAACTTTCATTTGAAGATTTTGTTTTCTAGAGTCTCCTCCCATTTCATTCCATAATAAGATGTGACACTGTTTCCTAAATTGCTGAGTTCAGTAATAATAAACCATGGAAAGTATTCAATACTGATCCTCTTACTAAATCTCAGTATAGGCAAATTGAAACAATAAACAATACATAACACAGAAAAGTTCATATAAAAGTTGTATGATGCGCCAAAGGCAAGCAGCTGTGACGATGTCAGAGTAAATTTGTTCAACAAAGGAAATACACCACAAGCACTTACACCTACAACTGATGTTGTTCATTTTCATATAAAACGGGCCCATTATTAAACCATGGTATGGAGGCAGTCGGTCATACCAAAACCTGTGTTACCACCACCCACTACCATGGGATCGAAAATGGTCGATGGAGAGCTCGTCCCAAATCTGCTATCAATGTCACCAATTCCACAGTCCTGGAAACACATTGTCTCCGGTGGATATAAGGGTGGTTGTATATGCACTAACTGTTTATGCAGGAAAGGTAAGTTTATATATACTGCAGCTTTCAAATGTGCAGAAGATGGCAGTAAGGAATGCAAGAATGTCTTCAAGTAATTAATTAAATATATATTTGTATTACTTTGCGCGATTAGTGCCAATCAATCATACATCATGTAATGTTCTGTGCCAATTGTTCATCTTGTAATATTATATTAAAATAATTTAGTTATATATGACTGTTTTATTCATTCAATGTTGTTAGTTTCTCTGTCTTACAGGATGGCAGCCATTTTATTTCATAGCGATTTAAGCATGCACTTCTTTTTCTAAGGTAGATTTTTTTTTAGTTTGAAGTATATAAAATCAAAATTGAGAGTGGCAAACAAAATTTTTGAAATCAGCAAACAAAATTCATATAAAAAAGATAATTTGCCAGCTTTTCCTAAAAAAATACTTCCTACACTTTTTACAGACGCTTTCTCAAATTTTGTCCCAGTCTATAGTGTTTGGGATCTCCCTTAGTACATTTTTTCTAGGTACAACATTCTTAAACCACTTGAAAAGAGTACCTACGGACATGAGTGACTTTGCTGGGAAACTGGTGACATTATTTTACGTATATAATTGTGTCACAAGTGTAGCAAATAAGGAAGAACTTGAAAAGTTAGTGAACGAGGCTAAAATGTTAATGTCGTCAAAACAGTTTGATCTTAGAGGGTGGATTAACAGCTCTGTACATAGTAAAAATGAAGATGTGATGCAAAACACAGTTATTTCAGTTTTAAGGTTATTACTATACGTATCTACTGATGAGCTTCTATGTGAAGTTCGAGCAGTACCAAGAACAGCGTGTTCAGTTAAAAAGAGAAACATATCTGTAGCGCAGGGAGTCTTTGATACCATAGGTTTTACTTGTCCTCCTACTCTGTTTCCATAGTTAATAATTCAGGAAAATATAAAGGGCCTTAGCTGGGACGATGACATCGCAAACAGATTCAGGTATTAGTTAAAGCAAGCATATTGGTTAGTTATGTGTCACACGGAGGGCTGCAGCATGTATCATAAAGATGATTGATCTCTCTCGCCACGTCTTCTGCGATGCGAGCAAATTCGCATATGCATCTTTTGTGATCTCGAGGGCAAGAAAAGGAACAGAAGTTTCAGTCCAGTTAGTGCAGGCTGAGGCTAGGCTCACACCTTTGAGGCAGGTTACTATTCCTCAATTGTAACTACTGGCTGCAGTCATCGATACTAGGATTAATATGCAGGTTAAAGAATCATTGGCACTACAGAAGAGAAATACATTATTTTGGAGTGATTCATGAGTAGTATTAACCTGGATTAAACGAAAGGACAACTGGAACGTGTTTCTTAGTGAAAAATGTAAAGAAATACGCCAATACACTAATAAGGATTATTGGCGTCATCTTCCTGAATTTCTAAACGCAGCGGATCTACCATTAAGGAACTGCAGTCCAAATACACTAGTTGAGACCAAATGGTGGGGAGGTCAACAGCGCCTGGGGGAGCCCCCAGAACATTGGCCTTTCTATGATCGTGTTGCTCCTGAAAAAGGGATCAACTTTGAGAAATGGAAAACTGATATCTCAAATGTAGCGAGCCACTTTTCGGGGTTTGGACTTTGTCTTGTAAATTTTTCTAGCGTCACTAAAATGGTTCGAATGATTGGGTGGATGCATAGATTTTTTATCAAAACCTCGTCTTGAAGAAGGAAGTAAAAAAAAAAATGGTACCGTAGCTCAAAAGGGAGTAAATACATAAGGCGCGTATCAGGTTGTTGAAAGTAATCCACATGAAAAGTTTTCAAAGGTGAAGAGCAGAAGTTTGAAATGGGTATCAGAGTCTTCCAGGACGATTCAAGAATTTTGAGAGTAAAAACGAAGCTTATCCTTGGTGATAAAACTGAAGAATTAAAAATGTGTTAAAAATTTAAGTGCAAAAGATATAAGTTGATTAATATAGAAACAGAAGCGGGGCCATTTCCTAAGGATAGAATAGAACTTACAGCAGTATTTGAAGTTTCAGGTGTAGACTATGCTGTCTCATTGCATTTGATGTCAGGTTAAAAGGCTTGCATTGTGCTTTTTACATGCTGTGTGTACCGTGCCATACATTTGGAACTTATAGTCCTTAGGATGCTCTACTAATTGGAGAGTGTAGGAAAGAGATGCCTCAGACTGATTCGCCCAAAATCGCTACAGGTGCTTCCATGTTGGCGGTCCCGGGGCAACGTCCTTCTCAGGCCAGCTGGATGGTGGGGATGTGGGAAGCTAAATTAAATATCTGTAGAGCTATCTGTGTGGGGGGTAAGGAATGGGGTGCCCCACCCACAACACACTAAGCTGTTGGTAGTGCGTACCAGGGTAGCTTAGGATCAATGCTTTGGGAAACCAACTCCTTCTACCAAGGGCAGGTAAAGGTGTAGGGGTGGGAGGTCTCAAGCTACCCGATAAGGAGTCGGTGGACCATTGCTCTTTGCGTGTGCTTGCACACGCGGCTACGTTCTGAGTGTACATCCATGATCATGGGTTAGAGGTGCCTTGGGACGAGGTAATTTTTCCCAGCCATGAGTGCCAAATGTTTTGCCTATTATGGCAGATGGTGTTTGGCTGGCCTAAAGCATCTCTGACTCAGGTAATCCAGTTAGTGATTTAGCAGGTCGGCGTCCCAGCCTGGCGAGGGTGCCCTTTAGAGTCTTTCATTTTAGCACTGAGGTTTGTTGCTTTAGGAGTGAGGATCTCTGTATTATATTTTGATAATGAAAACCATTTTGTGGGACTCAACAGTACTTGCATAGATTGTATTGGCAGGCAATAATAGCCAATTCAACCATTAAAAATATCGTAAGGAAGTTCATACCCATCACAGTAGCCTGGTGAGGAGGATGGTGGGAGAGGATAGTCAGAGCTGTAAAGGAACTGTTAAGTTGGGCCTTGGGGCGAGCACCATTGTACTATAAAGAGTTGTACACGATATTATGTGATTCCGAGTCCATAATTAATTCATGGCCATGTTACTGATAGTTTGGATGAACATAATCCCTTCACACCTGTGATCTTTCTACAAAGAATTACCAGCAGTAAAGCGGCAGATATAGATGCAGTAGACAAGAGTAGCCTTGGCAAGAGAGGCAACCTATAAAAATTGAGCGAAAATCTAGAACAGATTCTTGAAGGAGTACCTGGCCCTACTGGTGCACCACGGGCAAAGCAAAACCAGCAGCATAAAGGTGGGAGATGTGGTATTAATTGTATCTGATTCCATAAAAAGTATTGACTGGCCTCTTGGTATCATCTTAGAGCAGATGGGGTCGTTTGAGTGGCTAAGATAGAAAAAGCTGATGGAGAACGGGTCACACCATTCCAGCAACTTTACACATCAGAAGTGTATACATCCTCAGTGGAAGGGCAAAAGCTCGATTGCGAGATCGTCCTAGCACAAGAATCTGGACTGCCACAGGAAGAAGTCGAGATTTCTAGAAGGGGGTGCGGGATCAAGTTATTGTCAAGACTAGGTTTATGAAGAAACAATTCATATGGGTATCATAAATCTTGTGACATTTAAAATAAAGTTTGCAGAATGGTATGATTTAACATTTATTTGGCATTATAATTATATGCATATTTGTACCAAGAGATGCTAGTGAACTAGTTTAGATGGTTTAAGTTTATCAATTGAAAACTTAATTTCACAATTGCAAGGTGGGAGGATGTTCAGGATCTATTCTCATTGTTATCTCAACTTTCAGTTCTCCTTAAATGTTAATGTTTTATATGGTGGTGCTAAGAAACCAAATCTTTGCTCAGCATCCATTAATTGTATTTTTATTTTATTCTGTATGTCAATAATAAATAAGATCATGTTATTAAAGTTTAGAATGGGTGCTTTTATGAATAGTAGTTGTAATCACTCCTTTAAGATTCGCCCTTCTAACTCTACTCCAGGGTTACCACTATTAACTTCGAGAATTAGCTATTGCTAGTCTCAACTAGATGCTAGATGTGTATTCTTTTTTGCCTTAAAATATTACCGATGTTTATCGTTTCCTAGAAATGGTTGTCAAATTAGCAGTGACCAGTGTAAGGGCGGGTAGTGGGACTGGAAGAAGAGGGGGAATAATTGTAACAAAAATACAGTCAACTCTGGTTTTAGTGAACCTAATTCATTGGTCCCAGCCCACATTCATTTCAATGTATGTTAAAAAATGTGCTTATAATGAACCCTCAACTTCAGTTTTAGCAAACAGAAAAATTGAACCTTTCAATAATATGTATTTCTAACATCATAATTTTTTGTTTAGGCAGCACAAAGCTTGACTGAAAGTATGAAATGTGGAAAAGGAATGCATAGGAGAGGGGTGAGCTTAAACAGTCATTGCACTCATTGACCTGGCATAAGTTTTAATACCTTTGTATGCAGCAAGTAAAGGAAGACAGTTTTCCAAGTTGTATTAATACGACATGAGTTACAGGACAGTGAATGATTGATAGTCCATAGCCATTTAGTAATTGTTTTCACTAATCACTTTCTTCAAGAGGGCACATAAAACTCAAAATATTATTATTATTAAGGTTTTAAGGCCCATCGACACATTGAGGTCATTAGGGCCTTGAAATATATTAAAACCTAGTATAATCCCCATAGGGGAGACACATAATAATTTACCTGCAGAATATACAGGCAAATACACAAAATAATAAATGATATAGATAATAGATAATGAGATAAAATACCCATTTGAGACACTCCATAGGCTCTTAGTACAAATGAGTGATAAACTTGCTAAAAAAACTACAGGTGTATCACTCCGATAAGAAGACAAAACAAACACATTAAAACAATATGTGAGTTAAAAGACAAAACAAACATATTAAAACAATATACAAGTTAAAAAGACAAAACAAACATTTTAAAATATACCAAAATGTTAAAAATGTCTCAATGAGAAATATCCAGATGAGTCACTTTATAAAAATCAAGAGCCAGGCGGATAGGGGCTAGTTTGCGACACTCCACCAAAATGTGGTGCACACTAAGGGGAGCATCACAAAACTCACACACTGGAGGTGGATCCCCTCTCAATAAAAATCCATGTGTCAATGAAGTACTAAAAATATTAGACTTTTCTATTCAGTTTAGTTTTTTGAATGCATGGATATTGTGGAATCAAGTGTGTAAAAAGCACTGACTCTAGAGAAGGATCTGCGAAAAATACTAATCAAACAGTATACAATAAACAGCAGCATATAACCAATTATAAAAAAAAAAATCAAGAGATTTCAATAAAGAATGATTGTATTTGAACTCTTATTTTGTTTGTCACTAACCCAATACTTTCATTTTTTTTTTATTAGTTTTAGTGAACGTCAAACAGAGTGAACACATTATCTGAGTCCATAAAGGTTCATCATAACCAGAGGTGACTGTATGTTAAGCTCAGTTCACAGTACCACGTTTACTGCTGAGTTACTTCTTTTATTGAAAACTACTGCACCATCATCATTTGACGTTTCCGCCTCTTCGGGCCATCTGCCACATTCGCTTCCATTCCTGTTGATCTCTCCAAACTTCTCCCTCAGCCACGCGTCTCAAGTACACTCCTTTAGCCTCCATGTCCTTCTGCGCTTAGTCCATCCATCTTGTCCATGGTCTTCTACCCTCTCTCTTTGCTCTGTAAGACTTAAACCTATTCCAAGTACATCCAGGTGGAATTCAAAATCCTGTCTTCTTGTCACCGACAAAAAAGAAAAAAAAAAATCAAATGAACATCACAACTAATGTGATAACTGAATTAATTACATAAGTCTTTTAAAAAGTTACCTTATGCATTGCTCCAAACATGGATTTTCTATTTTTCGAATAAACCAATTTATGTTTTTTTTATATTATTATTATTATTATTATTATTATTATTAGCACCGCGTCTTACTACCCGTTCGGGTTATACGCACTTACGCTAATGTGCAATGGTAGGGTGATTGTGAGATGAAATGAAGGACCTACAGTTTAATGTGGAATCCGAACCACGGGGGAGGCCTGGCATTCCCCACATTCGCAAGATGTCTTGTCAGAGGTGAAGGAAGGGTTTGGTTTTTTTTTTTATAGAATTAAAGTCAAATTCAGACTACGCTGACGTTTTGTGTTAACAACACATGTCAACATATCATTACACATCAGCTTCATGTGACTAAGCCAAACACAACCTACGCTGGGGTTTTGTGTTAACACGTGTCAACACATTACAACACATCAGCTTCAAGTGATTACACAACTCTGATGTATCTTGTGTATTGTGTCATTTGCAAGGGCGTAAAAAGCTCATTTTTCTAGGGGTCGAGATCCACTAATTAATTCTATGGGGGTCCGGAACTCTACCCCCCTCTCCTTTCTTTTAAAAGTTTTCATAGTTAGCAAATAATGTTCTAAGTAGGTATGTTGAGATGATGATTGGGGGAAGGGTAGTAAACTTACCTACATAAGCTTCAAACTCCACTTCTGACAGTTATTGTTATTTAAGCTGCTCTTTTTTTTAGGATGATTACTCAAATAGGATTTTACAGGCGATAGCAGAAATGTCTGCTTCATTTTCTCGGACCCCCCTTACTCGGCTCACTACAAGAAACGTCCTTTGTTTTTCAATAACATATGAATGTATGAGAAAAGAAGTACAGTATTTGAAATTTTGACAGAGCTAATTTTACAATCTGTTTACAAGCTGTATCTTGAAGGTGAATATTAAAATATTCATTAACTAATATTTGGTTGATTACATATACAATTAAAACTGTAGTAAGCATAAAAATCTTAAACATTAGGTTTTTAAATGTTTTTGTGGATCCCTTTAAGAGGGCGTCCAACAATTCCAGGGGAGGTCCAGTTAATCCAAGGAGGGGGATACGGAACCCCCCCTCCCTCCGTGACTCCCACTTTTATACACCTTTGGTAGTTTGTATATGAATTGTTGTCAGTTGACTTCTTGAACCTGATCAGAGCACAACATTATGTGTTCGATTCGTTTAGTCAAATTTTTAAGTGGACACAAAAATAAATAAATTGAAAAAATGCATGTGTCATGTTCTGATGCTTCAACACATCTGATTAAAATCTGGATGTCCAGATCTTGGGCTGATGCAGGTCACAACATGTTAACATGCTTTCCGGCATCAGATAACACAAACGGCAGTGTGAACACTTTGATATAATTTATTGTGATGGTTTTTTCACTAAGCCGTCATAACACGTGTTAGTACAAAACATCTTCATAGTTTGAATTCAGCTTAAGAGTGTCCCACTTGAGCAGATTATTGAGGGGATGGGGAACATGTGTGTCCCTGCTAACGATAACCATGAGCCCATCAATGCAAGTCCATTATTCACTTAACTCTTTTTCCTTGTAGGTACTATGTAATTAATATTCTTGTGATGGAACACATTAAAAAGGTTTTATCACATAAAAATACACAAATAAAATTATGCTGATAAAAATCATTAAAGCTATATTTGGATAGTCCCAGTTGGGCAAAACATTTCCTTAGATACCATACAATACACTATTGATTTGTATTAGAATAAAATAAATATTTAAAATAAATTATATAAATTACATGTTTAACAGTTATATTAGATTACATTTTCAATATATATATATATATAATAAGAATTTAAGTATATAAGTACCAAATTGTTTATAGCACACAAATTATTTTGAAAATTACTCATATTAGTTGTCATATCCAAGCAATAAATCATTTGAATTAACTTTATTGTTTGTTTGAATCACAAGGGGTGTGGTAAATCCCAGTGACATTTTACAAGTTTTGTGATTGTTGTGCAAATCTATGAATCAACACCATTTAAAAAAAAACTTCAACCACTGTGGAAACCCTGTCATTCTATACATTCACTCTGTGATGGCAATTTGGGGGGTGGGGGATGGAAGGGTGACTGCCCCTCACTTTTATTGGGGATTGATGTACAAGGAGGATGTACACTGGTGAGTTAAAAGCGGCTGATGTGCACTGAGCTATTGCGCACCACTATTGATTGATCTTGAAGCCATGCCAAAGTCAGTAAAAGCCAGGTGTTATATCAGTTAGAATAGTGTATTTTGAATCTTAAAATTTTGTCATTCCTACAAAGTTTTGAGATTTATTTGTTATGTTATTAGAATATTTGTGAAATTGATGGTTTATTAGTGCTATTGACTTCTATCATTTCATGTGTCAGTATCACGAGTGAGAGAAAATGAAGTGGGTTGCGGAAAAACGTTATTTCACTGTTTAAATAAAAGTCATAACACAAAAGAAGGAGGCAGTGACTCTCGGACTTCTACCGCTACAATATAGACTACTTCTACCTATGTTGAAATGCGTGAGTGTTTAAATAGTTCCTTTTGTGAGAGCCAGGTAAGCAAACCTACTGACAGTTTTCAGAGGTTAACTAGTCTCAGCCTCACCTTCATAGTAGGGATCCACTTTGTGGCAAACATGCTGCTCTTAAAATTTTAAAGAGGGCCCATTTTAGCCCTCTCTGACACAGTTCCCAGAGATAAAAGGTATAAGATGAAGTGTATGAAAAAAGTCTAAAGTATAAAGATAGTGTAGCAGATATGATTCCTTTCCACCTTAAAGAATTGGAAAAAGAAACAATGCGAGTACCTTAAGATCTTGTTTGAAACTTTACTATTTCTTACTAGACAAGGCCATAAGGGAGAAGAGTTCTCAGATAATCTGGGTAGTTTTATATAATTGTTGAAATTGCGATCATCAGATAATTTGCTTTTGAAGACGATGTTTTTGGAGCAAAAAAAGTACTTTAATTATGTTCATCATGATGTACAAAATGAGATTCTGGAAATTATGACCAATCAAACAAAAAGCAACATAGTTAGAAGTAATAGTGGTCTGTAATGGTGGATGAAACATGAGAGAGAGAAAGTCATGAACAATTGACTATAGTGATTGGATATGTCATGGATGAATTAAAAAATCAAAGCAAGATTTATTGGTTTTTATAGAACAAATCTCACAAATGACGAGACATTGTATAATCTACTCCTGTCTGTACAGAACAAAGTAGGCCTATATCCTAGTGACATTACATCTCAATACTGTGATAGGGATGCAAATATGTCAGGAATACATAAAGATGTGTCAGCATGATTAAAGGAAAATAATCCACAAGCTGTGTATGTCCACTGTTATATGCATTAAGTAAATCTTGCTCTTGTGAATACCACTGTCTGCAATGTTTTCACTACAGTAATACTTTACTGTTTTATTGAAGCCTCATCTAAACGTCATGCAATATTTGCCAAGATAAAGAAGTTAGCTATTGCTGAACCTAATAGGCCAGAATCAAGATTAAACTTTTCTCTCCAAGCAATGACACGTTTTTGCAGTAGATATGAAAGTCTGTGAGTTGTGCAACAGAATTTGCCAGAAATAGTACATACTCTGGAATAAACTAAAGTGACTGATCCAAAGGTGAGGTTCATAGTTTGTTGTTGTGTATAAATAAATATGAATTTGTGTTCGGGCTGAATTTCATGAGCCACCTGTCCCTTGCTCTTCCTCTTGGCATCCTGCCCCCACTTCAATAGCCAATATCTGCTTTGGTATCACTTCCATTCTCCTCACATGGCCATACCACCTGTCATGACTTACTTCTCTATCCTCTCCCTAATTATTCCTCTCAACGTCTCATTTATCATCCTGTTCATTACTGTCCTTCCTATGGTAATCCTCAGAAATTTAATTACGTTTACACACATTAAAAAATCACTGAGTGCCATTTTAGAGCTTTGTGAATAACGAAAGTGAGTGTTGGTGTAAGTGTAATCGTTAAGAGATTATAAATAAATCTATAATTAATAATCTGGTTAATGTAACCCTAAGCGAGACTAATCAAATGATTTATCGTTAATAGAATAAAGGAGGTTTAACTGTATGTGTGTTGAATTTTTTTAAAGTATTTTGAATACATTTAAACACATAAATGTAAAAAGGGTCTTTCTTCAAAGCTTGTTTTCACAGTGACAGCTTAGCTAAGTAGGAAGTGTGTCTGCTTACTGAACTCAAGTTCCTGCTCTCAATTCCTGGTATGGTCAAATAAAAACTATTATTGGTGAAATTGGGACCTGTCTTTTCACAGTGCTGAATTAACAGCCAAATATAAATATATCACATTAAATAAAGATATGACTATGGTATTAACTTTCTTTCAAACATTATTTGTATTACTGTAGTATACCTTAAAAGTTTTTGATTATTTCATCGAGTACCTATTCATTTCTTTGTATTCCCTTTTATTTATTTTCCCTTTCTCTGCAGTGTTTATGGTTTATTTTAGGAAATTATACAGAAAATTTTAAATACTGTCAATAGATATATTTCAACATTTCTTTAGTAATAATCTCAACTTTACTATTGCAAGAAATTTCTCTTTGCAAAGATATGACCAACATCTTAAGTAGATGGTTATAATAATTTTGATTTTAGTTGCTAGTAGATTTGAACCAAAGTCTAAGTGTAGAACATTTAGTTTTTTTTTTAAATTGCAAGTTTGTGTTAGTTAAATTAGAGTCCAGCCTCCAACAAATCAGTTATAATTTTTTTTTTACATTGATACTATAGGTTTATGGTTTTAAAAGATTGAAATTTGGGTTGATATAAAACAAAAATTCGTTTAAATTGGGCTCAAATGTACAATTTTGTTCCCACAAAAATTATAAATACATAAATTCTTAGCTAGGATGTATATAACTTTGACTTCAGTCACATTTTTGACAATTGATATATATATAATACTAATACTACTTATTTTAAATTACCTTGTTACTTATAGATTCTCAGAACCAAACAAAACATTAGGTACTTCAAACATGTTCATAAAGTAAATTATGAGTATGATGTATGAAAATAAAATTAAAAAAACACAACCAATCAATAAATAAAAAAATGTCAATCAACATTTTTTTCTGAAGATGAAATCTATCAGTCAAACGAAACGAGTTTCAGCTTTTTTCAAATAAAGTTTTACATTTGGATTAGAAAGAAAAGTGAAAAAGTTCCTAGCTACTAAGAAATATACAAAAACGGTAAAAACGCTGTGCAATTCTCCACTTTCTTACAACCCACACTTTTGTACATTATAACTTTTTATTTACCTAAAGAAACTTTTTTTATGTATTTTTGAAAAAAACATTATGTAAAGACAACTTGTGATGAGGAAAGTAGCCAGCCTGAAAGGAAAAATCATCTAAACTTTTAAAAAAACAAATAAAATTCTCTCTTGATTTCTTCTTACTTTCATCTCATCTTCACTTGGTGTGAAAGTTCAAATGTTTTTGTGATTTTTGTGCAGATCTAAAACTCAAAGCCTTATTTTTAAAGACAATTTTTTTATGACATTGAAAACCCAATCATAATAGTGTCCAAACATTCGTGCATTAACATAAATTATACATAGATACTTTTTAAGGACTAGGATTATAATTACACCCAACATAAAATCATATCTCTTGTAAAGAGAATGTACTAATCGAATATCATATTATTAATAAATAAAAAACACTTATTTTAGAGATTTAAAAAATCTATTCATTTACAACTATTCAGGTACAAACAGTTTAACTAAACAATGACAGAAGTCTTTGTTAAACAAGTATCCCTTACTATAGTACTAATATAATTTTTCTATCTACTTTAAGAAGAAATACATAGTTCTTTACTCTCATTCCTCTATGAGTGTCTATGGAATTTATGTGAGAAAAAAAATCGTCTTTGATTCTTACTAAGTCTTAATATCAAACATATTTTGATTCCTTTTATGTTTAATATAGCTGTAAGCAATGTTAAAATGGAAAACTTTTAATTAAGTAAGTCATTTAAAAAATATGGAAGAGCAATACAATATATTAATATCTAGTGATTTTTTTTTAAATTCATTACCATCATCATTGTTTCAAGCCTGTGGTCAGGTCAGTTTCATAATATTCCATCATTCTTATTGCTTTATTCTCCTCTCAATTATACACTTGCTGTTATCTGCTCAGCTCATATCTTTCTTGGTCTCTTGTGATCTTTTTCCTACATAATTCATCTTCATCATTCTACTTTGGTATTCCTTCCTTCCTTTCCCATCCTCATTACATGTCCATACAATCTCAGCGTTGTTTCCTCTATCATCATGTACTCACCCTCTTTCCTGGATAACTTAATTCCTTATCCCGCTTCTCCTCGTTACAGCCAACATGCTCCTCACAAGCTTTATTGCCATGGCCTCTACTTTCCTAGTAGTTCTTACATGCAATGTCCAAGCATATATGACTATGGGTACAACGTACACCCTTACATCACTTTCTTACACATCAAGGGTACCTCTCTTCTCAATAGCAGGTCTCTTACACACCTATAAAACAACTCTTCTTTCTGCCCTCTTCTTATTAGCTCCTCTCCACTCCCACCTTTCGCCTCAATCATGGTTTCAAGATATTTTACATTATGTACATTTCTCAGCTTTACTCTATCCAACTTTATAGCTTTACTGGGCCTTATCCTCTTCCTTGGCATTACCATCACTTCAAACTTTGCCACGCTAAATTTTATCCCACAATCTTTCCCATCTTCATTCCATTCCTGTACTTCCTCTTTCTTCTTTCCTCATACCAACAAGCCATCAGCAAACATCATGGTATCCATTGTTTCCTCCCAGAGTTTCCTTGCCACTTTATTTATGATTATTTCCATTTCCATTACAAAGACTAGTTGTAAGAGGGCTGTTTAGCTCAATTTTTAAAAATTTCAAACCAATTTATCTTATCACTTTCCTATCTTAACAAATCTTAAGTTAACCTCATACATACTCTTCACGTTCACTACAACTCTTTTTGACTCCAGCCTACTCCATCGCTTTTCATACTATAAATTGGTAAGTAAATAAACAATTTTCAACACCTTACTACTTAATCAAATCTAAAGACCCTGCATTTAAAATTTGGAATTGAATAATTTGTTTTACCATGGGGACTTTAAGCAGTGGGATATAGTGTTCATGACCAGGGCCATTTTAAGACCTTCAAAGGCCCTATGCACTTTTATTTCTAGAAGTCTGTATGTAGGATATTTTTAGTAACTTTTACTCTAGTTTTATCGTTTACATACAAAAAAAAATGTATGAATCTTGAAAATGCTCAAAAATCTTAATGCACCGGGAATGCCTCTGAACCTCTGCTGACACAAAATCCTGTGTCCACCAATAGTTCGCGATACATGCAATGCAACTACGCATAACAGCATAACCCTTGAAATAATTTCAAATATTCTTTTCTAAAATTGTTCCCTTGTGAAATAAAATAATAGCAGTGTAGCAGTATCAAACATACTGTAATATTTGTTGGACAAGACACTGTTACATGCAGGAGAAAGCAAGGTAAAAATACGCAGACTAATGAAGAGCTTTCAATAGAGTACAGTACTACAGTGTGTTAACATTAAACTGAAAGTATCTACTAGACCAGCCGTGGGCTAAATGTTGCCCACAATGTCAATTTGTGCAGCCCTCACACAAATTTAAAACTCTCATGATTTTATTAACAAAAATGACAAATTAAATACATAATCAGTGCATGCTTTTGAACATGTGAAAAAATGAGCAAGCTCGTTTATAATGTTACATGTGTACAGGCAAAAGTTTGCGTGTAGAGTAATTACGGTAGTTTTATGACTAATAAATGTATTTTTGTGTAAAAATAAACTTAGTTATTTAGTAAATTTAGATTTTTGTTTCATGCAACCCTCAGGGAGAAAGGTTTGACCACCTCTGTACTGGATATACACTAACGTGTCTATTATTGTATCAGTGAAGTTGTTTGTTGAGGAACGTGACTGCTTAAATGATTGTTTTTGTCATTCAAATATAAAAATAAATATTTTAAATTAAAATTAGCTGTTTATTCTTATTTTGAGTTTTTTTTGTTTAGGCTTTTTACAAGTGAAGAATTGTAGGCCTTAAAAGGTTCATAGGCACTGTGCCTAGTCAGTCTATTGGATAAAGCGGCCCTGTTCACGACAATTTAAGCATTGCTTTCATAAAATAGTAATTAACCTGCATTATTGGGTAAACAGTTACAGACCCTAGGTTATGTAGATATTAGAGTTGGGTCGAATTCACAAACCCGAATCTACAATTTACCTTCAAACCCTAAATCTCAAATCCAAATCTTGGTAAAAACTATGAATTTAAGAGGATGTATAAATAATAAATAAGAAAATAGTATAAAATACAAATAATAACTAAATGTTAACATTCTGTCATATAATCCATTCATTATAACATTCATACATTCAGTTAAATGTTAAATTACTGGTCTGGGGCCGGGTTATTAAATTCAGGCTATAATTATGATTGTTTATAAACCACCAATAAGCTGTACTAGATCTCCAAAACAAATTTAACTTGAAAAATTGAAAATAATCTTTTTTAGGATCTGAGTATCGAAGCTGAAATTTTCTTGAATCCTTAAATTTAGAATATTTTTAAGGATTTGAGGGATGTTTGCGAATAGTAACATTTCTACTTCCATAACTCTTCTCCAGCTCTTTTTTCTTCTCTACATCTTCCTTTAGCTGGTTCACCCACCTCCTTCTAGGTCGTCCAACTAGTCTCCTGCCCCCTACCTTGCTTTATATGTGTACATGTGGTGTTCTTGTATATTCCTTCTTTTAACATGGCCGAACCATCTGAGTCTTAGTGATATTAACCTTTTCTTCATTGATTCCTCGACTCTCAACTCCCCTTTCACTTCCTCGTTCCTTAATCTATCTCTTCGTGTCTCCTGCAGAGTGATTCTTAAGAATTTCATTTCACATGCTTGAAGCTTACTCAGTTATTTTTATATAGACTCATCTTGGCTCTCCATGGCACCTCTTGTTCTACATTAACTGTTGTGTCAAATTCTTTCGTTTTTTTAACCTGTTGATGTCTTCCTGCTTTATGGTGCTCTACAGGAGACCACACTACTCAGGTTTATGAACTCTAGGATACTTTCCAGTTGTTCTCCTTCCAGATATAAGCAGCATTTGGACTTTACTTTAATGATTTTCAAGACAACTGTTTTTGTTTTACTCACATTCATTTTATAATTTTTGAACTTGGAGACCCACTTTTCCAGTCATTCCTGTATTTCGCCCTCAGTATATCCCCAAATTGCCATATCATCCAGGGCATTAAGGTCTTAATGCTTCTCTCTTTTCATGCTTTTTAACCAGATATGAAACACTAATAGCACCAACATGTTGAAGGAGACTTATTACTATTAGACTTCACAAGCCTGGATATTGCCACTAATGGACATAATTATCATAAGCAATCAAGATGCTGCTGACTATATGAAATCATGAGATAATTTCTTGACAAAGAATATTTTTATTTGGTTTTAGTGAACAAATAAATAAAGTAATGTGAATATTTAAGAGATGACATAAATACTATAACTATAAATATTTTATTTGGAAGAAGGTAGATGAAGCGAAGAGGTTTTCCTTATTTAGTTATAACTTTAAATAATAATGGCTTGATATAAGAAAATTTGTGGTAAAATTGAATGAACTTTATAACTGATTTTAAGTTTTTGAAAATGCACAAATGATTTGAAATTTTAAAATTTAATATTCAATGTTCAAATAAGAATAATTTAGAAATTTTAATTTGAAAATATTTAAATCTTCAAATATTCACACATCTCTACTAATATTATTAATGGAATTTCATTAAATACTTCAATTATTTTCAAAAGGTTAACAGAATGTAAGGTCACGATGTTAAGCAACTACAAGTTTTTTAAGAAGCCTATAATATGAACTATCACTGTAAATTCTTCACTATAGTACAATTTGATTTTGAAACATGTTACAGTATTTATTATTATACAATTACAAAAGAGATTATGCGATGCAGGTCCGGGGACATGTCCATCCCTTTTGTTTTTTTCTCAATGCCATGGCATAACTGACAGATATTTGGGTGGGTTGCTGCATATGACTATAAAAAAGAAATAAAAAAGGTTAAATAGTCAGGACATAAAAAAATATTTTTTCTTAAAATGTTTAAAGTAGTATTTATAAATAAAAAATCAAAAGTAAAATAAAAGATAAGTATAAAGTTGATACTAAAAAAATACCTCAGAATAAACAACATTTTAAACTACTACTATTTTTTCTGCATAAGATGTTGGGGAAATATTGTACAAAATTTCAAAAATCTACCCAACCCTTGTATAAACATGGCGCATCATTCTAAACTATTTGTTTAACTATGCTAACTCAGAGCTTATTTTCTAGGTTCATTGATTAGCCTCACATTGATTTTAGATTGATTGTATGGAAATTAAGGCATTATTTTTCCTCTGTAAAATATCAGAACCTTTCAGTGACACTAGAAGATAATAATAATTATTATTATTATTATTAGCACCGCATCTTACTACCCATTCGGGTTATACGCATTTACGCTAATGTGTAATGGTGGGGTGATTGTGAGATGAAATGGGACCTACAGTTTAACGTGGAATCCGAACCACGGTAGAGGCCTGGCATTCCCCACATTCACAAGTTTTGATTAATACACGTCTTGTCAGAGGTGAAGGAAGGGTTTGGTGATCAGATAAATCTGTGTCGGGACAGAGGTTTGAACCCCGGACACCATCACAGAAGTATGACACATTACCTCTAGACCACCAGGCCACCCTCTAGAAGATAAAAGTACTGCAATCAAGTTGACTATATTTAGATTAAACAATGAAAATATGTAGAGACTATAACAATTTAAACCATAAAACATAAATGTTCGCAACAGTCTCCTTTGGAAGTTCTTACTCAACCACAAGGCAAAGTTCAGTTATTTAAGAGTCTAGTTCTCGCTGATGCTTGGGAGGCCTGCATCTAAGAAGGCATTATTTGAGGTACCTCCTTCACTAACAATATGAAAGAAGTCAATGCCGACTAAGATTGCACATCACTGGTCATCCCTGAAGTCAGCCGAGCAATCTCGCTGCCAAGAGTGTCAATATTTTCCTGTCAAACATAGAATAAATAAATTATATTTTCCACCAGTATTCTTAATACAAAGTTACTCAATATAAGGTTATCACTTATAAGTATAAGAAGACTGAAAACATACTGCACCAGTTCTCAATCAGAAGAAGTAACCAAACAATCCGATTGAAACTAGTTGGGATTTAATTCTGAGCTGTGGAATCACAGTCAGGCACTATTATATGATTAGTTGTATTTAAGGTTGGGTATTATGAACCAGTGAATGTTAGGCATCTGTGAGCTCGAGCCTTATATATAAATTGTGTTCAAACTTGACAGCTTTAGAGGCTCAGCAAATTCAAGATTATTGAATAAGACTATATAACTCTATAAGGAAAACCTCTTTTCGCTTTAGAATCTGGTTGGTTGTAGTTGACTTGGTTGGTTTGTTGATGGCGGAAATGTTTGATGTGGTTGGTATATCAGTGGTGGAAATGTTTGATGTGGTTGGTTAGTTGGTTATATATTGGATTCAAACTCCCTTGACTGTCTATCAGAATTTTCTGAGAGATTCTCTCGAGCATGACTTGGAATAAAGAAACTTGAGCTCACAGACCCCTATGATGAATTCTGAAGGATATTAAAAAAAGGTTTTGTGTAGACATTTCCAATACTGGGGGACTATTTTAACACCAGATAAATATAATACTTCTGTGACTTTCTTTGATCAATGTGGCCACAGGAGTGTTTATAACAAGAGATTGAAAGCCATCACACATTCTAATTCTGGTACCATACCACAAACAGAATAAAATGCAGACAAGTGTTAGTAGCCTGCACCAAAGAGAATACAACACAAAGCATACAAGTGTGTATCACCTGCATCAAACAAATTACAACACAAAGTGTAAAAATGCCTGTACACACCTTGAGAGTAATATTCTTAAGAAGTATGTCCTCCAGCACAGCCTGAAGTTTCCTGTTGATCTCTAGGGACAGTTCCAATGTCATGCTATTGTCCACCGGTTTGGAGCTGTACACAGATGCCATGATGCCTCCATGCTTCGTCACCTCAGCCTGAAAACATGCAAAGAGTTTAAACCGTCAAGATTCAAAAACCAACCAAAAATGTATACAACTTATAGCATATTCAAATCAACTAAAACTTTCATATGAACAGGATTTGTCAGTTGACCAAATGTAGTTCTCAAATGTTTCATTACAAGAGAATGTATGGTTATCTATTTTGATCTATTTTTTACAGGCTAAATATAGAGTTGGTATAGTAAATATCAAGTTATGTACTTTATCAGTACAAACTTAAAATATACTACTTCATGTTTTTATTGTTTTCTTTTAACTATTAGATTATAAAGAAATTTAAATAGGGGGTTTGTGAGTACTCATATTTTAAGATATAACCTTTGATAGAATTTTGGATTCAAAATTGGCATCTTTATTGGTTTGGAAAATTCGAGCTTGTATTAACAGTTAACAGTTGCAGATTCATTTTGTGCCATGGTCATTATAACCCTGCTGGAGTTACCTTGAAAGAGTTCACAAACTGCCATTAGTTCCATTACACAGTTTGGCATGTGAATGGATTCTAGCTTTACCTTTTGTCTATTTCTCCCAATTGAGGCTGGCTGCAGCATAAATTAATACAATAGTGTAAGTGTTTTATCATTATTTTTTTGTACATTCTTTTAATGAGTCCAACCAGTTTAGGAGTGATGGTAAATAACAGCTAGCATAAGATTTTTGTTGCAAACATTGGTTGAAAGTTACTAATGTTAACCTATGTGAAGAAATTATTATTTTCTTAGTAATACTAGATCAGGGGTTTTCAACTGGTGCTGCACACAAAAAAGTAAGGGACCCATACCTAATTATGACTAAACATTTTAAATAAAATTGAAATTGCAGTTAGATTCAGAGTAAAAATTTTGTACAGCCTATGTCAAGTAGTCATGTGATGGGCTCCAACAGTCACTCACCTTGTTCTGGTCCATGGAGTTGGAGGAGAGAGCCCCGTCCTGCTCTCTCATAATGTAACTTAGGATGATATGACTCTTCTTCTGTAGTTCAGTCACCAGCTGCCGAGAATGTTCCTCCAAGAACTCGAGCTTCTCTGTTTTTCGAGCATTGGCCCTCTGTAGCTTCACGATGCGTTCAATGAGCGCCTGACGGTCTGGCTCTATCGGCGGGCTCGGCTGTAAGGGAGGATAAAACACACTATTTGGCCTTGAAAAGGATGGGTTCTTTGAATTCTTTAATCTCAAGACAATATTCATGATTTGAAAATACAAACAAATTAGAATTGGGTTGAGTAATTCTTTTTTTTTAATTTAGAATTTGAACCATCATTTTATTTATGAATTCTAAATCGTGAATTAAAATTAGAATAATTAAACCAAGATGAGTATAAGAGGTTAGTTAACTTCCCTAAATTGTAGATGGACATATGGACAGATATATGCCATCATTTGATCAGTCCAATAGTCACGAAGAAAATGTTGGAAATAAAGTATGTGGGGAAAAGAAAGCAGGGAAGACTAAGAAAGAGATGGGAGGAGCAGATAACATAAAGTGTTCAAGTGAGAGGAGAAGAATGGAAGAAATTAAAGAAGGAAGAGTGGTGGAAGGATAAAGGAAGATGGAGGCATTTTACTAAACCGATCCGGTCACAGGCTGGAAACAGTTGATGATGTTGATGATGATTAGTCATGAACTAGTGTTGAATCTTTTTGTATCTTTTGTATTGTCAACTCTTAAATATACCCTGAGTAATATCTTTCACTCTCACTGTCTCACTTGCAAGCCACCATTTATGAGTCAGTACAGATTGTCCCTTCAAACATTTTGTTTCTCCCTAACCAGTAAAACACTACCCCCTTCTAGCCCTTCTTTATACTGACAATCTCTTCCCTGTCACCAAGTGATAGAACAGAACAAAGAACACATTAGTGAGCTTAAAACTGATGAGTAATCACTATAACTGATTGTGCCTGCCATAATCTCAACCATTGTTAATCAGCATATGACCAGCCCTAATTATAATGAATTCATTTAAAAAAAAGAGGTAGGGATGTGCAATAATTTGAATTAAAATGTGAAAAAATAGCTAAATCTCCAATTTATTAATTTTTTAAATCCTCAAATCTCAGAATTCAAAAGGCCCATTCTTGAATTATTTTTATGTAATTTGAAATGTTGAACAAAAATTTATTTTTAAGCTACTATGCTGCTTAATGGTGGCTAGGCCCAACATAATTTTGGGATAAATTTAACAACCAGAACCTAGACCATTAATTTACCACTTGACTGATTGCTATATAAATTCATTAGGAAAAAAAATGCGTTACTATTTCTGTTCTCTGATGCAATTTAAGGATTATGCAATAAAACAAACCTTTTATGTCTACATTTTTTTTAAAGAATCTGATTTAAGATTTGTATGTAAATTGAAAATTTGGATTTCGGATTTAAAAAAAATATTGGATTCAATCCATCTTCAGTAGTAATACAAAAATTATTATGTACCTGCCCTAGGCTGCTACTGTCAGTGGAATTGGCAATGTTGGGGGCAAATGCTGCCTCCACAGTGTTGAGGGAGGAGCAGGAGCTGGTCCGAGAGTCGTGCCCCAGGGAGTTGGTGCAACTGGATGCTTCATACGCCTCTAGGCGCTTGCGGGACTGCTGAAGCTCCCGGGTCAACTCCTTGGGAGGGAAAGCACCACAAGTATCAGGATAGAGACAAGTCACTCAAATCTATTAATCCTTTGAGAGATTGAATTATCCAGCAGATTTAAGCTTCCAGCTTTTGTGACTACAACGATTTAGTGCAAAATGCGCAATGCAACTTCCTAAAAGAGGAAACCATAAAACAGAAAAGTGAGGGCAAGTAAAATTGTAAGGAATAATAGGACACTTAGATAGGAACATGCAAAAGGAATAACATTAACATAAAGGTAATATGGTTATTCAACCTGTTCAGGAACCATAATAAATTAGTTTTGGAACAGGTTAAATAACCATAGCATCCCCAGATTCACCTGGAATATTTCACAGCACCATGTCATATTCTTGGATCTGGAACTGAACCTTCATGAGGGAAACATAAACAATACAGCCATCAACCTAACAATACCTCAATTTACAAAGCAACTCTTCATGTAAAGCGCTCTCTACCATATAGCCTGGCTACCAGAGCCAAACATATATGTTCTGAGGAAGAAGACCTTAACGGGCAATGCCAACTTTTCAAGGCTTTCACAGCCTGAGGATACCCTAAACAAATAGTCAAAAGTCAAATAAACAGAGCCCTATCCAATCAAGAACCTATCATGAAACAACCTTTCAATGAGATACTGCTCACCAATAATATGACGGACTAAATAACTCAGATTTATCCTGAACACAGGCTACAATAACCTAAGCTCATCACCTCTCACACAAAATCTTCTCAACAGTGCTCCAATAATAATATTCAAATCCCCTCCCCCCTATGACTTGGTATGGGAGGTGAAGGAAAAGGAAGTACAAGAACAGCTACATGAATGGAATGAGACACAGAGAAGTGTAAAGTGATGGTAATGACAAGGAAGAGAATAAGGCCTAGTAAAGCTATAAGTTGGATGAAGTAGAGCTGGTAAAGGTACAGAGTGTAAAATATCTTGGAAGCATGATTGAGGCGAAGGAAGAAAGAAGAGAGGATCTAATAAGTATAGAGCAGCAGGGGGTGTTGTGTGAAAGAGACCTACTATGGAGAATATAAATGCTGTATAAGGCAAGTTTTGTACCCATATTCACATATGAATCAGGAACATGGACAATTAATGTCAGAAATATTAGGAAAGTAGAGGCCGTGGGAATGAAGTTTGTGAGGAGTATTTTAACTGTCACAAAGAGGAATTGAATTAGGAATGAAGTTATCCGGGAAAGAGTAGGGGTACAAGGAGAATATAATATAGTAGAGTAATTATATTTGGAAGAAGGTACAGGAAAGGTGGATAGAAACATATAAAAGGGGGACAATCACAATATGGCCTTTACAATGAAAAGAAGAACACAGTTCACACTTTACACTGCTGCCAGTGGACAAAGGATGTCTCTTAAAGAAAATTGATTGTCACCGCCCAATCCCCCGACCTAGGTTTCATTCTATTGGAACTCATCAGGGAGGAGTGTGAAACGCGCAACGCAACTTCCTAAAAGAGAAAACCAAAAAAACAAAAGAGGAGAAAAAGGAAACAGGTAAAGAAAGATAGAACACATAGATAGGAACAAATAAAAGGTATAACAAAAAGGACAGACACAGGAAAAGGACATGGATGCGAATCTATAATGATATAACTCTATAAGGAAAACCTCTTTTCGCTTTATGAGGCAATTGCATTATATTTGGAAGAAGGTACAGGAAAGGTGGATAGAAACATATAAAAGGGGGACAATCACAATATGGCCTTTACAGTGAAAAGAAGAACAGTTCACACTTTACACTGCTGCCAATGGACATGGAAGTGTGAACTGTGTTCTTCTTTTCATTGTAAAGGCCATATTGTGATTGTCCCCATTTTATATGTTTCTATCCACCTTTCCTGTACCTTCTTCCAAATATAATGCAATTGCCTCATAAAGCGAAAAGAGGTTTTCCTTATAGAGTTATATAGTAGAGTAAGCAAGACTGAGATGGTATGGTCATACAATAAGGATGAATAAAAGAGAAAATATCCAAGAGAATAATGAAGATTAAGTATGTAGAAAAAATATCACAAGGAAGACCAAGAAAGCGATGGGAGGATCAAATAACAGAAAATGTGTAAGTGAGAGGAGAAGACTAAGCAATTAAATTGAGACAAATGGTGGAAGGATAAAGAAAGATGAAGGTATTTTACTAAACTGACCTGGCTGGAAACAGTTGTTGATCATCATTATCATCATCCTCTTCCTCCTTCTTTAATATCAAATATATGTAATCTAACTATGTTATTTAATGGTGCTCAGTTGTACTTGCGTTGGTAGCGATAAATAAAGCTGCCAAAGTTTAGGGTACTCTTCTATTAAATTATTATTATTATTATTATTATTATTATTATTATTATTATTATTATTATTAGCACCGCGTCTTACTACCCGTTCGGGTTATACGCACTTACGCTAATGTGTAATGGTAGGGTGATTGTGAGACGAAATGGAGGACCTACAGTTTAACGTGGAATCTGAACCACGGTGGAGGCCTGGCATTCCCCACATTCACAAGTTCTATTAAATGAAATATGAGATATTTCTATAAGGAAAACCTCTTTTCACTTTATAAGGTAATTGTATTATATTTGGAAGAAGGCATAGGAAAAGTGGATATATACATATAAAAGGGACGAATACAATATGGCTTTTACAATGAAAAGTAAAACACAGTTCACACTTTACATTGCTGAGGTCGAGGAATTGGGCGGTGACGATCGATTTTCTTTAAGAGGCAACCATTAACTCATTGTTCCATGGCAGCAATGTAAAGTGTGAACTGTGTTCTTCTTTTCATTGTAAAAGCCATATTGTGTCTGTCCCTTTTATATGTTTCTATCCACCTTTTCTGAACCTTCTTCCAAATATAATAAAATGAAATATGAGAGTAATTTAACTTTAGGAAATCAATAACATTGCTACTAAACATAAAATACAAAAATGAATGTCAGAGAAGGTCCTTGATTGTAGCGATGAATAAAAATTTATTTCTTGAAATATCTGGGGAAAAAAATTTCACGCCCAAGTTTCAGGAACGTCTGTCCATTTTCCCGAATTTTGTCCTGAAGTTCGGGATCCTGAACAACCCTACTATTAAATTTATCAACTAAAACAATTTAGGTAACACCTTTGATGTAATCAGATTGCCCTAAAATTGTGGATAGCTAGCTCCCAAAGCAACTCAGCCGCACTGATGGGTGTAAAAGACTTTACCTTGAGGGCGGCGGCCTGCTTGCGCTTCAACACCTGGTTCTCGCCCTGTTGATCCTCAAGCTGCTGCGCCAAATCATCAGCACGCTGGCTCTTCTCAGCTAGGTGACGCGCCAGTAGTTGGCTTTCTTCCTGCCTTTGTTGCCGCTCCTGTTGCAATGATGTGGTCAGGGCCACAAGCCTGCTTTCTAGCTCTGTGATCTGTCGCTGCAGGGGTATCAACTCGAGCTCTAGCTGCTGTGCCTGATAGTCACATATACTTAGAAAATATGGTTTGCTGTGTTGAATAAAGTACTTGGCTCAATTATTGTTAGGGATTGGTCCTTCAAATCCCTAAATCCATTTGAGATTAAAAAATATTTACCTTTTTTTTCTTTCAAATTTTGAATACTGCTTATTGCTGGTTTAACCCAACATAATTACAGGATAGACCAAACAACTAGAACCCAGACCATTTATTCACTTAACTGAATGTGAATATACAGTCAAACAAATAATATTTATAGTTACTACAGTAGATTTTGGTTAATTGGGGCACCAGTTATTTGGATCAGTTGTTTATTTGGGACCAAATTTTAAGAACAAAAACAAAACAAGTATTTAGCCTGAATTTCTTACGCTTATTTGGGATAACTTGCTGTTTATGATTGAACAACAAACTGTGTGTAGATGGCACAAACGTTTGAAACAAACCGACACATTCCATTCTGATCTAGGTAGGTGTCTTCCTGTATTTGGTATAGTACTGCATTTGAGGCGTACTAAGTCTGACTATGAAACTGGCCCATCCTTATTAATGTGTTACCTTTGCTTGACACAGTCATTATTTTGACAATCTTTAACCTATAAATGAACATTATATGTTTGTTTGCTTTTAACTTTAGTGATTTTTAAATAAATGTTTGTATCAATATAAATTAAGTACATTGAACTTTCTTTAAATGCTACATCTCTTTTATTTTATCAATATCTTTTTCACTGATATGTATTTTTCAGCTCATCGGTTAAAATTTCACATAATTGGGGCAGTCGCTTAATTGGGCCAAAGTGATTTAGTCATGATGTGCCCCATTTAGTAGGAATCTACTATATTTATATTTTATATAGCAACTACAAAATTACTATGAAATGATTGAGCATTAAAAAAAACCTTTCTAATGTGTAAAGGTGAGCCTTTGGTGGTGGTGGTGGTGGTGGTGGTGGTGGTGGTGGTGGTGATAATAACAATATCTTTCTACCTGTTCGGTTTATACATTTAAGTACTAATTATTCCAATGGGCTAGGAATTGAGAAGGTTGAATATAAAGGAAGTGAACCCGCATTTGCACAGAGAAAGAGTGGAAAACCATTTAGGAACAACCACCCCCAGTTCACCCGAACAAGATTTGAACCTCGATCTCCCTGTCCTCGGCAGTCTAGCTCAATCTCATACTTAAAGGATTTGGATTCGATAGGAGCATGTTGATGATGATGATGATGATGATGATAATAGTGGTGATGGTGGTGATGATGTTTCATAAGTAATATGGGAATTTTGATTCTAGAAAAAGTGGATTCAGGATCATCTTTAATTAAAATAATCAAAGGATAAACCGGTTTAACTTAGTAGTGGGATATAGGAAACAGATGAAATTTTAAAAATTAGAGATGAGCCACTTGAATCTCTAAGTCCACAAATTAAACAATTTTATGTTTAACTGGTACATCTTTTAGTACAATTCAAGTGATTTTTCTTTATTATTACTGTTCCTTATATAATCCAACAGCTTTGCTATAGAATTTAAATCTGAATCTTGGAAAAAAATAAAAATCTCAGAGGAAATATAATGGAATAATATAAAATAAAAATAGAAACTAAATGTTAAATAATTTTCTCATAATCCATTCATTATAACATTCCTATATACAATTAAGTGTTAAATTACTGGTCTGGGGCCTGGGTGTTGAGTTTGTCCTAGAATTATGTTGGTTCTGAACCACCAATAGGCAGTATTAAAGCTCTAAAATAATATTCAATTTGGAGTTGTTGTTTTTAAGGATTTGAGTCTTGAATTTGTTGATATTTCCTCAAATTCCCAAATCTCAAATATCCTTAAAAATTCGAGGGATTCAAGAGTTTGTCCGTTCCATCCTTAGTATACTGTTTAACAATGAGGAGGCTTAGTTTATAAATGATTACACAATAAAGAAAATTGAAAATATAAGGGAAATATATACTAATTAAGTGAAAAACGGATGAAGAAATCTAACATACAGAAAGAGGCTATATGGGGGAAGAATTCAATGCATAAAGGACACATCATCTTCCTTTCTTCTATCTTCAATAGTATAAGTAGTCATATACACATTTAAACACAGTGATATTTCAGAATTGATGCCTTTTTTTTGTTTGACAATTTGTGCTTGTTTGTTTCTATTTGTGTTTAAATAAGTGTGTGACTGACTACCACTACTATAGAAGACAGAAGAACGGAAGAAGATGTCACCGTTGTGCACCCCTATTTTCATATATAGTTTATATGTATATATAAAATCTTTAACTAAGATGGCGAACATGTATATATTCTTTAAACAGCAACTTGTTAGTAAGTTCTGGTACTAGGAAGAAAGTGATTAAGGGTAAAATGGGGTACTGTGGGCTTACCTTGGCCTCAGTGGCAGAGAACTCTGATTGTAGCCGCACGTTCTTGTCGGTGAGTTTCTGTGTGAAGTCAAGGAGCTCCGCTTCCCTCTCTCGACACCCAGCCATATCTTGTTGTAGGTCTGCGTTACTTAGCCTCAAACGCTCTACCTCGCTCTGACTGGCTAACAACTTCTCCAGTTGACTGTACACACACACACAAGATGCACTCTTAACTCAGGCGTTGTGTACAGAGTATTTTACCCTGAATATAAAGAATGAAATATAATGTGCTAGCTTATTGTTAAAAGTGGATGAACCAGAAAACTTGTACATAAAAATTAAGTTTCAATGAATACATCCAGCTGTGGTCAGGTTGTATAAAATTTATTTTTACTACACAAATTTCAAGTTGAACTTCTGTAATAAATCCTATGCATATTGTAAGTCATTAACACAAACAATAATATTTTAAGAGTGTAAACAAATTATTATCATTCAAATCCAGACTTTTAAATTAATTTAATTATATGTAAAAGCTATTATATAAATATTTTGATGGGATGAAAGAAAATATTGAGGGAGGCCTGTTCAATATGAAATTATATCTTGAAGTTAAATCATTAAAAGAAGTAGTATACCCAAATTATCAAGCCCTCTAAATTTTTGTGTTCTGAATTATTTTTTTGAGCAGAGTTCATATTACTAAAACTTGAAATTCCAAGTATTCGCAAACTTATATTTGTCCAAGCAATATTGGATAGGAAATAGTTGAAACAGTACATTAACAAAAAAACAACTTAAAAACAAGCTTTGACAATAGCAGGAGAGAAGAAGAGTTTCAAGTGTTTAAGATACATATTATGTTTTTTTACACCAAATATAATAGTTTTCAACTTAGCCACTAAATCAATTAATTAATTAATTAATCAATTAATTAATTAATTAATTTGCTCCTTCCTCTTAAATACATTTATTAAGGACACCATTAGTCCATTTGGCTTTCTTATCACTTTTCAATAAGGTGCAAATAATAGAACCAACATACTACTGTAGCTGTACACGAAGAGCCTCCATCTCAGCCAGTTGTGCACGCATGTCGACTACCTCTTGCCTCTGACTGTCCATGGTAGTTTTGAGCCGAGACAAGTTCTGCTCATACTCCAGCCTCTCCTTCTCCAAACTTTGGACCTGAGAAACAAGGACAAAAATATGATGAGGAAAATAACAATTCCTTTGAAAAGTTGTTATATAGGCATAGGTCATGTTGACTATTCAAAATTTAAAAAAATGTTTTAACTTCCCCTTAATCAATGTGAGAGAAGATGTGAAGTTAAGGGATATTTTAAAACAAAATTAATTATTTTAGTTAGTCAACAATATTTTTAGCACAAATAAATAAATAAATTGTTTGTTGAATTGATAACTACAACAATCTTATTACAATACTATGCAGTATTGTATACAGGAATGACTGCATATTTTATGTAGATTACTGTAAAAATTGCATTATACATAGAATACATAAATAAAATTTAATGTGAATAGTAGGGTTTCTGTACTATATATGTACTGTTTAAACTACTGAAACAGCCCTTGTTAGTTACTCTGAAGGGTCGGGAGGTATGACCTTGAAGTACCATAGAACATTACTATATTGGCTATATTAGAAACTTGCCTTAGAGGGGGGAAAGCAGGACTGTTCACACTTCATGTGAGACAATGACATTTTGAACATTTCCCACAGAAAATACTGAATATGGACTGGTGTTTTCAATTTTTGTTCTTTATTTAGATATTTTTATGCATAAATATCAATTTCTAGCAGTGTCCGCATCCATTATTGATAAATTGTTTCACAGGGGAAGCCTATGCTATTTTGCCGGAAAAATTTAAAATGTCTGCTAAAAAGAAGATACCATTATTAAGGTGTTCCGTCAAGGGAGATTGCACTGTACTCACTGGACGTATATTTACAGTTAGAACGAGAAAGGTAGAATTTATAGGAAATTTATCCACATTTGTGTGAGAAAGTGAAAACTCATTTAAGAAAAAAATCACTTCAGTACACTTAGCTAAAAATTGAACCTTGAGCTTCTCTTTCAGCGGCAAATCAATGCCGATGAGGACCACACCTTATTTTGCAAAACAAATGAAGTCTTTAAAAAGTTCATAATAAATATTGACCCCAGACAGCCAATGAAATTACTAAACAATGCTCCTACCTTGAACAAGATGGCAGTGCAACTACCTGGAGCGAGATTGTGGTACTACCAACTTGAGCAATATGGTGGTGCTACTACCTTGAGCGAGATGGTGGTGCAATTACCTTGAGTGAAATGGTGGTGCTACTACCCTGAGTGAGATGGTGGTGCAACTACCTTGAGCGAGATGGAGATACTACTAACATGAGTGAGATGGTGGTGCTACTAACTCGAACAAGATGGCAGTGCAACTACCTTGAGATATGTGGTGGTACTACTAACTTGAGCAATATGGTGGTGCTACTAACTCGAGCAAGATGGTAGTGCTACTACCTTGAGCTAGATGGTGGTGCTACTACCTTGAGCGAGATGGTGGCACAACTACCTTGAGCTAGATGGTGGTGCTACTACCTTGAGCGAGATGGTGGTGCTACTACCTTGAGCGAAATGGTGGTGCTACTAACTTGAGCAAGATAGGGAACCTTCTACCTTGAGCGAGATGATGGTACTACAAACTTGAGCGAGATGGTGGTGCTACTACCTTGAACGAGATGGTGGTGCTACTGCCTTGAGTGAAATGGTGGTGCTACTACCTTGGGTGAGATGGTAGTGCTACTACCTTGAGCAAGATGGTGGTGCAACTAACTTGAGCGAGATGGTGGTGCTACTACCTTGAGCGAGATGGTGGTGCAACTAACTTGAGCGAGATGGTGGTGCTACTACCTTGAGTGAGATGGTGGTGCTACTACCTTGAGTGAGATGGTGGTGCTACTACCTTGAGTGAGATGGTGGTGCAACTACCTTGAGCGAGATGGTGGTGCTACTACCTTGAGTGAGATGGTGGTGCTACTACCTTGAGCGAGATGGTGGTGCTACTACCTTGAGTGAGATGGTGGTGCTACTACCTTGAGCGAGATGGTGGTGCTACTACCTTGAGTAAGATGGTGGTGCTACTACCTTGAGCGAGATGGTGGTGCTACTACCTTGAGTAAGATGGTGGTGCAACTACCTTGAGCGAGATGGTGGTGCTACTACCTTGAGTGAGATGGTGGTGCAACTACCTTAAGCGAGATGGTGGTGCTACTACCTTGAGTGAGATGGTGGTGCTACTACCTTGAGTGAGATGGTGGTGCTACTACCTTGAGTGAGATGGTGGTGCTACTACCTTGAGCGAGATGGTGGTGCTACTACCTTGAGTGAGATGGTGGTGCAACTACCTTGAGCGAGATGGTGATGCTACTACCTTGAGTGGGATGGTGGTGCTACTACCTTGAGTGAGATGGTGGTGCTACTACCTTGAGTGAGATGGTGGTGCTACTACCTAGTGCAAGATGGTGGTGCAACTAACTTGAGCGAGATTGTGGTGCTACTACCTTGAGTGAGATGATGGTGCTACTACCTTGAGCGAGATGGTGTTGCTACTACCTAGTGCAAGATGGTGGTGCAACTAACTTGAGCGAGATGGTGGTGCTACTACCTAGTGCAAGATGATGGTGCAACTAACTTGAGTGAGATGGTGGTGCTACTACCTTGAGTGAGATGGTGGTGCTACTACCTTGAGTGAGATGGTGGTGAACCTTGAGCGAGATGGTGGTGCTACTACCTTGAGTGAGATGGTGGTGCTACTACCTTGAGCGAGATGGTGGTGCTACTACCTTGAGCGAGATGGTGTTGTTCTCATTGATGATGACCTCTTGTTTCTTCTTGAGATTCTCTATCTCTTGTTGCAGCTGAATGCGTGTCTCCTCCTCGTGTTCCCATTCATGCCTCTCGATGATCAGTTTGGCTTTCTGCTCCTTCAGCTGCTGGTCTGTTCCGTCCAACACAACACATACACAGTGGCATAGAATTCGAGGGGTTCAATGATTAAAACTTTCGAAAGGTCCAGCCCTAATTTTCACATTTTAGGGGTGCACAAAGCTTTGAATGATCCCACTTTGTTGAGAATATTTGCTAGCTTCGATTTCAAATCTAAAAAAAGGTCCAACTTCATCAATTACAAAGCTTGACAGTAAAAATATTGATATATAATAACACTTATGTTTAATTGTTCATTTAAGTGGTGCTATATAATTACAACTATTAATGCTTATATAAAAAAAATCTTAATACTTAAGCACTTCTGAATTTTTTCAAATTAACACTAGCATTGCACGTTGTCACAATAAAGTGACATCGAATTTGAAAGAAAAATATATGTATTTTTGCAATAAAAGCTTTACAAAATGATATTTTGTTGTCTAAAATTTAAGCTTGTACAAAGCTTTGAGATTTCAAATCCAAAATACAAAGCCAGTTAATATTAGGACATAATTCAAAGTTTAGAATCTTAATATATTTTTTTAAAGATTCAAATTGAATATGAAATTTCAATTCCAAATATATCTCATCTTTAGATTCGATGGAATGTAATTTAACATTTAAATCTAAAAATCAAACTTTTGAATAATCTAACTTGACTCCAAATAAAAACATTTAATTGTGGGGTGACCTAGCGGTCTAGGGGTAAGGTGTTGGACTTCTGTGCTGGCGGCCGGGGTTCAATCGGCACAGATTTATCTGATTACCAAACTCTTCCTTCACCTCTGACAAGATGTGTATTAATCACAACCTGTGAATGTGTGGAATGCCAGGCCTCCACCGTGGTTCGGATTCCACGTTAAACTGTAGGTCCTTCATTTCATCTCACAATCACCCTACCATTACACATTAGCGTAAGTGCGTATAACCTGAACGGGTAGTAAGACGCGGTGCTAATAATAATTTAATTGTGTATTGCAGTACATAATTAATTTACCTAAAGTTTGAGTCTTGTTCTCTTGTGATTGTTGGTAGGCCCGTATCATGGCCTGGGAGTCCTGTCTTATTTGTTCACATTCCTCCCGGGACTCTTGCAGCTTCTGCATTGCTTTGCCAAGAGACGCTTGCGCTTCCTGAAATATCAGACAAGTATAATGGGGATCATAGAAAAGAACTGACACAGAATCTTATTTTTATATTTGTACTGTTAACATAAGGGTTGGTAATGATTTAATATAAGCGGTATGAAGGAGAAAAGTTATCTTAAATGGAATGCATCTGCATTAGCATTGAAGGTAAGAAAACAACAGTACCGCAGTAGGACTTATTTTATTTTGTTTATTTCATATTTTTATCCTCTATGTTTATTATTCTTTTTACAGGCTCCTATTTATATGCCCTGTCATTACTAACCAATTTTATTTTTCTCCCTCCCCCCTTTTTTTTGTTTCCTCTTTAATAAAAACACATTGTACATTTCCACACTCCCTCCTGAAGAGTCGTGATAGAATGAAACCAAGGCTAAAGGATTGAGCAGTAACAATTTATTTTCTTCAAGAGGCAGCCATTACTTTTGTGTCCAGTGCAGCGGTGTAAAAAATAAACTGTGTTCCTTTCTTCATCGTAAAAGCCATATTCTGTTTGTTTCTTTCCTATATTATATTTCATATAATATAAAATAACAAAGTAAAAAAATATTTGAGCTCAACTAAAATAATGAGCTTTACTATAAAGCCAAGAGAAGCTTTTGCTTATACTAAATTCTTAAATAAAAAAAACATTACATGAACTGGTAGTAAATTAGACTAAAGTTAAGCTTGTTCTAATATGATTTATCAGTGATGAGCAAGCCACGGTTTGAATCTTGGCTAGATGCCATTAGGAAAATGTATCTTTAGGTGTGGATGGAATCCTGAACGCTTGGGAAAAGAATGAGAATTTAGCCACTATCGTAAGTCGGGCAGGATTAGCTATTTCCCTGTGAAGTTTCAGGCAGGAAACAAAGCCTCCTTCGTTTTATACCAGGTATAATACGGTTGACTCATCATTGTTAATATAGGTTCATAGACAACCTTCTTATTTGTTCTGTATTAATCTGTGGAGAGGGGAGTGGGGGTATTTTAACACTTGTAGAGAACCAAACAAGTTGATAGGCACGTGACTCATTGTGCTCTGTCTATTAACAGTTATTTGTTAGGTTTAGCATGCAAGAAAGCTTGAAATATTTATATTTAGAGAAGGACAGAGAAATATTCTACTCTACCCTCTTTTAGAGTGTGGAGATTAGGGGGGAGGAAGTAGCTCACAAAGGTCAACCCTTTATGAGAGTGAAGCTTCAGGCAAGGAGCAGAGATTTAAGGGGTAGAGAGTATTTAAATGTTGACAAACCTAGAGAACATTTAAGGGGCATGAACAAAGAAACAAAGTAAACCTTCAAAAGGTGTCAAACCCAGAAAACTTTTAAGGGGTTTCACAACTAAATAACATTTTATGGTGTTTCAGAGATTTAAAAAAATTAAGAGGTGTCGTAAATAAAAATAAAATATTTTAAGGGGTTTAAAGCCTACATAATATTCCAAGGGTTTCAAATCTAGAGATGATTTATGGGATTTCCAACAAAGAGCACTTTTAAGTGGTTTCATATCAAAATAGAATGTAAGGGGTGTCAAACCTAGATAACATTTAAAGAGTTTCAAGCTGAGATAACATTCTAAGGGGTTTAAAAACTAAATAGAATTTAAAGGGGGTCAATCTTAGATAAAATGTTGCAGTTTCAAACTAAGAGAACAATTAAGAGGTGTCAAACATTATGTTTTGTAGTATTTTTTGCACTCCACAAAAAATTACATAAAAAACACTATTTCCAAAAGGAATTAACTAATAACAATAATTTGTATTAAAATTAACCAATCAATTTGTATTATTTGATATTGACTCAAAATTTTGCTATTTGATTCAACAATAAATGCTATTCGCACACCCTTATTTATGTTATTATGTTATTTTATTATTTATATTTTGTTTAATCATGCTATAGCTTTTTACAAGTTTTATCTAGATCAGTTTAAAAATTAATATATATTTTTAATTTAATATTATTCTAAAGCGTCATTTTTATAATCTCTCGTTCATGTCCCGATCTCGATATTCTGACTCATTTCCCGTCCCGTTTCTATCTCACAATAAAATTTTTATTTCAGTCCATCCCAACTTAACCTATATATTTTCCCACACTCCAGCCACACAATCCCTTTCCTCATGCCTACTGCACAATTCTGTAATTAAATGTGAATGGCCAGAATGGGTAGTAAGGTGCGATTTAAAAAACATATTCTTTCAGAAGAAGCTAGTTTTTTCTGTACACATACAATTTGTTTTTTTCCATATACTTACAATATAAATTTGAAATGAAAAGACCTAAATTGATTTTTCAAAAGATAACTTCTTTGAGAAAAACATTTGACCCAAATTCAGAAGTTTGGATCAATAAGTCAATCCTGCTTCAGCGAGACTGTTATCGAGCTTATTTCAGAGCATTTTAAGTACCTTATTTGCATCCATTTCCATGTGAAGCTTGTTTTGTGTCCACTTGATTTTGATTTCTCGTGATCTCAGATCTTCCTTCAGTTTTTCATTTTCTTTTTGAAATGTTGTCGACTCATGGCACTGAAAAGCACACTCATATAATAAGTGGAGAAACAACAACATACACACACAAAGTTTATAAGTTGTTAAACCAAAATTAATTTGAAAATTCAATCTCGATCATTCTAGATTAAATGTTATTACTCCCCAAGTTAATTTTGTTAGTCCTAAATATCTCAATTACTTTTCAGTCCATCCACAATTTTTACCAACTAATCTAAGAACACCAGAGGATTAGTTTTGGAGTGAAAACAGAAAACCACTAATGGGGTAAGAAACAATCCACAACGTTGATATTGGGTCTTAACATTCTGGAATGATCTTTTCTTGTCAAAATCGGAGCAGCAACATTGATGGTTGTTCCCCCTTTGTTTACAATAACATTTTTTGTACATTTTACTTCAATTTTTCAATAAATTTTCATGCCTTTTTTTTTCTTACATTGTAAAAAAAAGTCAAATTTATGTATTTTTTATTATTACATAACTTTCTACAAAATTTTAGGGCACTTCATGACATTTCATTACAATTTCCTTTGAATTAGCTAGTTCACTGAGGTTTACCTGCCATCATGGTTTTCCAGTGCACTCACAATGTAAATGCAGGAAGAATAATTTAGAAAATATAACCATATCTATTAGTAGGTCAACAATAACATTCTACCCAAATTATTAGGATTATTCTATCAGTATTGATAACAAAAGTAAAGGTTGCAGATAACATAACTTGATGTATGGATATATGAGAGTAGTTTTAGTAAGTGGATTTAAAAAAAAAATCCTACCACGTTTCTGCTATAAAAGTGTTCCACACACAAAATCAAATTAATAAATAAAGTTTAGGTAACACTTAATATCAAGTAGTCATTTCACAAGGTAGCACAGTAGGCAATCTATGCCACAAGTTAATGTACTTTATGAACACTTTATTGCTTGGATCAGTAAAATTTTCACACATCACAAGTGATTAAGAAACAATAGTACAGTAAATACCCCGTACTGTAAAACAAAGAACAGGACTAATCAACTCGGCAAGAAACAAACACAAACAGTACCTAGTCTAACTTCTTTCTCATTGATGGAATTCAGATATTTATAAACTTTCTACACATAGCATAACCACAATTTCCTAAAACAGTGATGAGGTATTCTGTGGTTGCACATAAGCCACGAGTGATAAAAATATTTAAAATTCCAGATTTGTTATCCATGATATTAAAAGTTCAGGATTTGTTACATTAATGTTTTATGTTAATAGTAAAACTTGTTTAAAAATTAAAATAACTACATGAAAAAATAGGAAAAAAACCAATATATTGCTCTATCTACTTTAAGTCTATTAGGTTTAATTATAGCAATAAATTATCTTTTTTTTTTCAACTTTTAACTTTTTTAGCACTATGTGTTAATAGCTGTTCAAATTGTATGCATATGTATTAATTACACTAATGATCCAAGGATGAGAAAGGTTGAATTTAGAGGAAGTGTACCCACATTTGCATGGAGGAAGTGTGGAAAATAATTGTGAAAAAAACCACCCTCAGTACACCTGACCAGAATTTGAACCCATAACTTCCTGTAATCAGCAGTCTAGTCCAACACAAGAATGACACCTTAGACTATGCTGCCACCGAAGCCGGTTCCTTCTTTTAACTCATGCCTAATTTAAAGCATTATTATTTATATGTGTTTGTTCTTATAGTAATAATATTAAAGAATGTCAGAATATTCAGTGAGTAGGAAATCTAATATTTCAAATACCTTTGCATTAAGTTAATTTAAAAAAAAAATATTATTATGTATATATATAATTAAATACCTATCTTGATTTTTAATAGCCTAATCTATAAACATATTTTTTATTGTACATCGTGTATTACTACCCGCCTGGAATATTTGTATATTATTTTACACTATTGAGGTAGGGATAAAGATGGTAGAAGCGAGAGTAAATGTACCCATGTGTGTGTGGAGGTAGATTTGGAAACTATTTAGTAAAAACCACCCAACTATAATTTGAGCCTCTGTGACTTTGTTATATTGTTCAACTATTTTTTGTTAGTATGTTGAATATCAATATCAGCAAATTATTATAAGGGGTAGCTATTGGAAGTGTAACTTGGAGGAAATGCACACGCATTATCATAGAGAAAAGATGGTAATACACTTCCGGAACATTTAGCCAAGATTAAAACCTTGACCACTGACATTCCAGTATATTATAAGCCTGATGCCTTAGACCAATTGATCATCAATAGGTATAAAAAGCTATTCTACAATAAAAGAGTAAACTCTAGAAACTTCTTAAAGTTATTTATAGTAGCTGTAGTAAGCCTTTTAGGACATTGTCTGACATTTTAATTATTTACTCAATTATAACGCACACTTTGATTTTCAAAACCTTGAAACCAAATAATCTGTTGTCATACGACACCCTTCACATGTCATCCATCTTGTGTCTAGTTCATTTTATGAAATCAACCAAGATACTGCTGGAACGAGTAGCCCTACAGTAAGCACTGGAAATAGAGGGTGGGGGGATAGTTTTATTGGAAGTTGCTAGTTCTTTATTTATGATTGTTTATAGTTTTATTAAATATATTTAATCAATATTTTCATTATCATTTTAATTGTTGGTAACTTTAACTTAACCATAATCTACTCTTTTTATTAAAATCTGAGAACTGTTAGAAAGGTTAGTGATTTGATGTCTATCAAATATATATTTCCTCTCTTTCTCTCTCCTGTAAACTATTTACCTACATATGTTCAAAGCATCGCCACCCGCACATCAAAACACTACCATACAATTTTTTTTAATGCTTTGGATCTTAGAGCTATCACACTAATTACACTACATAGCTTATTTAAAAAGAAAACAAAATGAGAATACATTTTTTTAATCATCCAGAATGTATCTAATAATTCAATAAAAATCAGTAAGAGTAAGCAGAAAAGAGGAGGGTAAAAACATTTAGTGTACTGGTACAAGAATGAACCCCAGCCTCCTGGATCAAAACCAGGAATGCAGACAGCTGCAACGATCCCAATGGTTACATAGTACATACCTTGCTGTCCAACATCTGACAAACTCGGGTCTTGTCTGCAGTTAGACTCTTCAGTTTCCCAAGCAGCAGCTCCTTCTCCTTGCTGGTCTCCTTTAACCTCTTCTCCAAGGTCTCCCGCTCCTTCTTCTGATCAATAACTTCCTTCTCGCTCACAGCGTACCTCACTACCATTGCCTCCTTCTCCCTAGTGGCCGATTCGTACAGCTTCATTAGCTATACACAGGTTAGGGATCATTACCAAATAGAAACTTAATTTTCAATTAATATAGGAATACAATATTATTTATTTTAACAATACATTAAAGAGCGGCTTGACAACACTCTCACCCACACTAGTGGACATGCAGACAAAGGCAATTCTCTTATTTTTGTGTATGATTTTCTGGTTGTCCTCATTAGTCTTGGGGCAAAGTGCTTCCTTTAATACCCAATTTTTGTGGGTTCAAGCCCAGCTGGTGTTAACAGAGTTTTATTGAGTGATAAAAAATTCATAGTAAAACTTATTTTAGAAGGGTAAAGTCATCGGCCCCATGTCGATTGTAACATGTAATCTAAAAGAACCCAAAAAGGTATGTGAGAAATACCTTTCCTGGCAAAATTGGTGGGCCCTTTTGCTCTTTCTCCTAGAAACTCTCGTGTGCTGATATAGTTGGTTCAGAAAGTGCACATACAATAACCCAAATAAATATATAAATAAATGGTTTTCTGAAGATAGCAGAGGTTCAAATCCTGAATGTGTAAACTTAAAATGTTCCTAAAGTGTTTTACAACTTCCCTCCCAACAAATGCCATGTAGTATAAATGTGTGGAGAACCCAAACAAGTATGGTGCATAGATACAAAAGTAGAATCAATGTTGTGCAAAAGCAAATGAGATGATGAATGTAGAAGTGTTGCATGTGTATTTGGAAGTGGAAGAGGGGAGGGAACATTATGATTCTAAAAGGTGGGGAAGGATAATTCCAAGCGTTTGTGATATGAAAATCAACCTGCCTAAGAAGCCCATTTTAAATATATCAGATAAGCAAAACAAATAATAGCCATATTTTAAGTAGTAAAGATAATATATTTCACAAGTCGTCACAAATTCTTAGGATAAATTAATCCACTAAAACATTTATGTAAAAAATGTGCCAAGTTCTTCACACTGCAAAAATCCTTAAATTAATCAGCTTCAAAAATGAGTGAGAAGTGCAAAGTTAAAATTCCCCTAAGTCTATCTAAGTGCGTTAATTTGGCACCATGCAAACCGGTCGACAAACCTTTAAAATGCTAAAAGATACAAGTAGTCAACAAACTCAAGTATAGGAGGTACAAGTGGTCGACAGAAAAGCGGTCAAGACGAAAGAGCCAGGTACAAAACGTCATGATGGATTCAGTTAAGAAGGGACCAAGTAACCGACAAGTTAATACATTATGAACCAATTGCTCAACAACGGAATTATAAATGGAAGATAATATGGAAAATAAGTTATTATTAATATTTGAAATATAATAAAATTATATACTATGTTTTAAAAAGTTCAATTTCATTGTTTGTGTGTTGCTAGAGTTTTTACTTTATGTTACGTGAATCCTGATCACACTCTTTATAGATTAAGTTAACATTAATTTATGTGAACATTAAGTTGAGTGTGATCCCCACATCATCTACTGCAGTGCTATCTACGTTGGTGGACAAATGTTTAAGGCAATAGGCAGAATCTCTGGCGAAGGGTCGATCGGGGTTTGGATCTCAGTCTAGTCTAATAGGGGTGTTGTTTCTGTTTTCTAAAGGTTTTTGATTCTCCCTCTATGTAAATACTAGTACACTTCCTCTAAATTCCACCTGCCTCCTTTTTACCCCATCAGTGTAAATATTTGGATAACCCAAACGGGTAGTAAAATATGGTGCAAAAATACATTGAAAATAATCTCTGAGGTACTGTCTAGGTGATCTCCTAAAGATGATCCAAAAGTATTGAAAAGATTTTAATCAAGTCCACAATTATTCCATCATAACATTTTCTTAGTTTTATTTGATATTGATTAAATGTTCCAACAATACATTTTTAATGATAAAACAGTATATTTCTTTTAAGTATGCCTTGTTTACGAGAAAAGGTAGGTTACCATGCATGATTACACTATTGCGCAGTTTAAAAGTTACGGTCCTAGTGTAGTTCATCAAGATCAGACTGCTACTTTTCAGGGTAAGTTCAAAGGTATTTGCCTGGAACTATGAAAGAATTTCTTGATAAAATCAACTCCAGATTTTTTCTTATTATTATTATTATTATTATTGAGTGTTCTATATGCTTTCAGACGACTTCAAATTAGTCTAATACTATTAAAACCCAACATTCAGTCCCCCATCCAACAATTTGCCAACAATAAATCTTTGATCAAGCGGGGAATGGAAACAGGGACCCCAAGCTAATCTGGCACACGCACTACTGACTGTCATAAGGTGTTTGACTAATGACCATCAATTCGGCCAAGATTTAAACCTCAACCTGATTATTAGAGGTGAGAAAGTGTAATGAGAGTATAACTCTAATAGACCAACCAACCACCAGTGTTTTTCAACCGAAAGTATATTATGGTATCATAAAGGACCGTATTTCACATAAAATAATATTTTCAAATACTTAACATATTCTTGGAAATTGCCAAAAGATCCATTCTATTGAATAAACCAAAGAAGTAAATTTACTCACATATGAATGTAAAATTGACTAAACGCTGTACTTATTTATAGCCAATGATATTAATTTTTATGTGAATGGGATGAGCTGACACAACTCTTCAATTTTCAACCCTACAACTGTCTTATAATGCTATAGTCTTCAAGCCCCAACAGAGCGTAAATCGTGTTTCCCACTCTGAAACTTAAAAACGCCACCAAACATAAATGAGAGGTGCAATTGATCCGTAGTTATTTTAAAATAAATTTGAACTAATCTTATAATTTCTTTCACATAATATAACCATGTAAAATCAAAAGGAAAAAGTTTCGAACCAGACAACTTTTTAATATTTTATTTTAAATGTTTCAAGACTTATAATATGTTTTTTAAACCTCATGTAAAATATATTAATTTCAGACTTTGCAGGCATTATTCATTTTTATTACCATAGACACCATAAAATTATTGACTTTACTACACTATTATAATTAAACTTATGATGTGATTTATTTGAAAACTCATGAAACTGAGGCACGAAGTGAATTTTTATAGTTTGTAAAAACTAAGTTTTTTTTAAGTTTATATTGTTTTTACTAGATGCATCAATGAATGTTATATAATAAAGAAAATTAATTTCTTAGGAATAACTATGTTCGTTTTTAGGCTAAAAAATTGTAACTCCGCTTGGTAAAGAAAGGACAGCGCTAACGGCGAAGCCAAAGGGTTAGAAAGAGATGGTAAGTGTCCATTATAGCCTGTGCTGCAATTTAAGTGTGGAATGGCCTATAGGTTCTAACGTACAGGAGTTTAAAAACAACTCTTTGTAAAATGTGGAGCTAATAATAATGACTGGCCTGCTGAAAATGGGGATGTCTGGGTTCGATTTCAGTTGGGTGCAATGAGGGTGGTTTTATCCTAAATAATTTTCCACTCAAATGTAGGTGCCCTTCCTTTAAATTCAACCTTCCTCATCCCTAAACTATTAGTGTAATTAGTACATGGGTGTATAGCCTGAACAGGTAGTAATACACAATGCTAAAAAAAAATTGTAAACTGAAATGTATTGGAATGTTACAAAATTGCTTAAAAATTGAAATAGTTATTAATATTAAACTTTAATGAAGTCAGATTTGTTATTTTATTAAATAACTTTTTAAAGCATAGATTCCAACATTATTATATACTTTAATAGAACCATTGGGTAATCCATAAAATACCATGTTATTTTATGAAATAACGGATTACACACTTTAGCTTTATTAGAAAAAAATTATTTACCACAAATATCTCATTAATATAAAGTAGTGTAACTTAACATATATATAGGATACGACCTACAAATATGCCTGGCATTTTTAGTTCAACTATCAAGATTATTAACTGTTTGATTCTTTGTAATATATACACTTTTTACAATTATCTATTGTGTATGGTTGTAAATATAATTTTTATAAAAATTCAGACAGTTCTTCATCACTCATCTACTGAGTTCCTCTTCATTGCAACTATTGTTCTTAAGTTTTAGACTAGTCTAAAAGGTAACTTCTGGTTTCCATGATAAAAAAAAACTAGAAAGGAATCCCGTAACAATTTATTGTTCTTAGTGGACATGTCTGCATTTAGGTGCACCCCTAACCAAACTTCCCTTTTTACAGAAAAACTACATATTTAGACAATTACTTTAAAAGGCATAAAATTACCTATACTATGGATATTTTTCTAGCTCAAACCATAGTGGGGGACTTCACCTGGACTGTAAGATAGCATACAAATAAAATAATAATTTACTAACAGAGAAGATTTGGAGGTTTGCACTAAACATGTGGTTTCCCAAGGGGATCTTTAAATAATAATCCGCTTACAAAAATTAAATATTTAGAGTTTATTAGTTACAAAACACAACATTTTACTATTAAAAGAAGAAAAGATTTACATTTACCACGATTTTACCAATTTGTTATATTATTTAACAAAAGATTTCTTTAGTAAAAGATAAGAGAAAAACGAATTAATAATGATAGAAATAGCGCCTAACCATTATGTCTAGTTCCCTTTATGATTATAATTTAGAACATGTATATAGGATCACGACAAATACATAGTAGAACACAAAAACAAGCTCCCCTTGTAGCTAATGGTAAAATAAATAAAAATAAACCCAAAAGGCAAAATTAGGGAAATAAAACTACACGGACCTTTACGCCATAATATCAAAAATAGAAAATAAAGCGACTACATGCTAAATTTATGACCAAAACCCCACAAAAGAAACAAGAGAAAAATTTAGTGTCTCGCCTCAATCAGGTGCGGGAAGAGAATGGACGAGATAATGGCGTAACCTCCACCGACAGGAAGTTGTGTGTCAGGAGAGGCCAATCAGAGACAAGAATGCAAGACAAAACAGGACCAATGGCATTATAGTTATTACCGTTGACCTTTACCAAATACAATGAAACTAAATATAAAGAAAAGGAGCCAAAAAAGGACAAAAAGACCTTTACAGTTAAATTAATTAAATTAAAAATATGTACATAGAGATTCAATTACTAAGAAAAGATTACTAAGCAATTTAGTTCTATTAATTTCCGCCCAGATCGCCACGTACTGAGAAAGTAATACAGACACCATTTTTAGTCCAATCTTTGCCAGACAGGCTTTGCTACTTGCCACTACCAGAAGATTCAAGGTCAATTGAACACACAGTCAGTCTACATATGTAAATATCAGTACACTCAGCTATGTTCAAGTCTAAAAGCACAAACAATGAATGTAAATTGTTCTATAAACAAATCTCAGATGGAAGTTGAGAAAAGAGGGACCTCTCTTTTCAGCAAAGAGCATAAAAATCATTATTTAATTTATTTTGGGTATTTAAAGTGCATCTCAAACTACTGATCATATTAGCACACTAGAAGTTCTAAGAATGAGAGAGAAAGGGTTATCTATTTTGCTGGGGAAGGTTTTTTTCACATACCTTCCAGGGTTCTTTTACATGTCAAAATTGACATGGGACCAACAGCTTTACCTTTCTTCTTATTATTAGCACCGTGCCTTACTACCCGTTCGGGTTGTACACACTTATACTAATGTGAAATGGTAGGGTGATTGTGAGAAGAAATGGGGGACTTACAGCTTAACGTGGGATCCGAACCACAGTGGATGCCAGGCATTCCCCACATTCACAAGTTGTGATTAATACATGTCTTGTCAAAGGTGAAGGAAGGGTTTGGCAATCAGATAAATCTGTGCCGGGACCGAGGATTGAATCCCGGACCCCCAGCACTGAGGTCCAATGCCTTACCGCTAAACCTCCAGGTCACCTTTTACTTCTTTTCCAAAGGAAGTTGTGCTAAGGATATTTATCTTTCAAGAAAAATTCAATGACCCCGGCTGTGTTTGAACCTACAAACCACCTCAATTATATATATATATATATATATACACACACACACACATATATGAAACTATTGGTTTGATAAAAATATATATTTCAAATAAAGATTTTTAAAATTTGTTTAAGTGCTTCAATTTTACAATGGTAATTTATATGGTATCTCAAATAGTTGAAGAGAGATTATCAAAATTGGAAATTTCCGTTTCTGTTGCCATTTTGTTTTCAAAGTTAAACAGTGCCTAATTACAAAATTGAATCAAAATTACTAGAGCGGAATTTAAGAAAATCAATTTTGACTTTTTTTTACCCTTTAGTAAAGTACTATCAGAAAAAAATAATTGAAAATCCGCCTCTGTTAGATTCTGTCCCGTGGTCTCTACTATAAGTGTGCAAAGATACAACTTTATAGGTCATCTGGGGGCCTTTGGAGGGCGCGGAAACTCTCACACATACAAATTCTATTTAGAGATAAGATTACATTACAAAATAGTTATTGATAGGATGAACTCTATTATTTTACCTGTTCTTTTCCGTTTCATAACTTTGTTGTAGAGCACTTTGTTTAATGTTGTTTACTTGGCTCACTCTTATCTGGAGCCATCATAATGTTTGTCTACCTATTCCTTTCGTGTCGACTGCTTTTCTGTCGACCACTTGAACCTCCTATACTTCCGTTTGTCGACTGGTTGTACTTAATCGTGTTGACCACTTGTACCACCAAGCCTTTCAAATGTTTGTTTACATTTTGTTGGCCACTTTTCAATCGATCAGTTGTACCTACCTGTCTCAACCCCTTGTACCACCTAGCCTTCCAAATATTTGTTTTAATTTTGTCGACCACTTTTATGTCAACCACTTGAACCTCCTATACTTGGGTTTGTCGACCAGTTGTACCGACTCGTGTTGACCACTTGTACCACCCAGCCTTCTAAATGTTTGTTTACATTTTGTCGACTGCTTTTCTATTGACCACATGTACCAACTCGTGTCGACCACTTGATCCCCTCAGTTTTTGTCGACCACTTGTACTGCTCCCCGCTAATTTGATTTTAAGTCTTTAATTAAAGTGTATAGGAAAAGTTTAACTAGCGACTTAAAATCAGATTAGTGCACTTAAGATAGACGAGAAGTGATAAGTTATTTAAAAAGACATTACAAGTTGAACTTGGACCTCTTTTATATCTAACTCTTTTCGAGGCTAAATAATTATAATTTAAGGATCTTTTTGTACAGAGATTGGCATGGTTTTTACATAAATTTTTTGTGGATATGTCCTATCAAAATTAAACATAGGCCATACACTTGTGCAATCTACTTATGAAGACCTTTAAAATAATGTGCTCCTTGGCTGTGATAAGAATTAAAAAAGTCTGTTCTTTCTAGTATACCCTACACCCTCCTTTCCCCCATTTTGTTGGACCATGTTGAAGTTGAGATTTTGTATTTGCCCCCTTGCTTTACATCCTATATGCAAATTTTCAAATCTATATGTTGACTGTAACTACACTATAGGTCTTGATTGATGAGCACATCAGTGAATCCTGAAATAGGCATATTTTAATTTATCTGTTTCACAAGCTGCTTAAGCTAGAAACTTCAACTTTGTAACGATGAGTGAAATAGTTCATCTTAACAGGATGTTCCCTTTTTACGTTCATATCATTTTTAGAGAGAAACTAGAAGAAGGGAGTGGGGGTGAATATGACCCCTCACCTGCCCATTTTTGGAAACCATGTTGAAAAGTTTATATTTTGTATTTTATCCTTGGTTTACATCTCAAATGCAATCTCTATGACAATTTTCAAGGTTTTATGTTGTCTGTAAGTATCCTAGAGGTTTTGATTATCAATGGTTGTGTGAGTGATTGAGTGAGTTAGTGAGTCCTGATGAAATAAAGGTTTCTTAAGGTCCTGTATCTCACTAACCACTTGAGTTATAAACTTCAATTTTGGAAAGAAGACAAAAATAGTTAGTCTAACAAAGTGTTAATTTTTTTTGTTCCTATCATTCTTTGGAGCCGAGTTAGAGGGGGGTGAATGTAGCCTGAGTTGTATTGTGTTAAATGTGTATGGTGATGATGAAGAACTTCGCTGGTGTACTGCCGTAGCCTCCAGGATATGAAAAATTACCTTATCTATTTTTTGTTCTAGTTCAAGCTTCAACTGAGTGAAGTTCCTATTGGATGCCTCTGCTTGTTGTTTTGCCTGCTGAAGCTCATTTTGTTGTTGACCAATTGTTTTCTCCAGGGTTTCCAGCTGGACCAGGTAGATGTCATGAGATCGGTCTGCTTCCAATCTTTGATTCTCAGCCTCAAGCCTGTAATAATTATTTTAAACAATACTGCACTGTGATAATATGAATAAATTAGGATTAAATTTAAAAACAATCATTTATTTTTACTACCTGCTTCAGTCATCGCATAGTATAGGCTGCATAGGCCTAAAGCAGCGGTTGGTTAACTATGGCCTGCAGGTCAAATCCGTCCTGCCGACTTGTTTTATCTGGCTCACAAAATATTTAGCAAAGAAAAAATTGTGTTCATAAAAATAGACTAATAACTAATTTATATATATATATATATATATAATATATAAAGTTGAAACATTTGGCTGGATATTTTTTTACAAACCAGCCCACCAATTCTTTCTTAAACTCATATTGCCTGCAGTGTCCAAAAGGTTGCCAGCCCCATTGTCTAAGGTGTCACTCTCGCAATAGTTGACTGCCGATGATAGGCAGATCAGAATTCAAATTCTAATCGAGTGTACTGAGGGTGATTTTTCCAAAATGGTTTTCCCCTCTCCCTATATGCAAATGTGAATACACTTCCTATAAATTCATCTTTACTTATCACTAGCTCATTAGCATAATTAGTACAAATGTATTTAACCCGAATAGGTAAATAGTCACTGTGAAAAACAAACAATCAAAAATTATTGTTACTGGGTTTCAAAATAATTGGAGGGAGGGTTGAAAAAATGTGTAAGGCAAAAGCTATCAACCATTCATTAATTTGGGAACTCCAGATTTTGCCCTTGCATCAAAGTCAGTTACCCTGCGAATATATTTAATTTTTGCACAGCTTATTGTTACATTTTAATTAATTATCCACAGTGTTGGTTTAGGGTTGATGAGTATAGAATTTAGAGGAGAATAATGTCCTCATTAATTAATGGGGTGAGAGCGGGAAACTAGTTAAAGTAGATCACTCTGAGTAGGTAGACTTAATCTAACTTTTCAGGTGATTATGACCAGCTTATATTAGAATAACTCTAAAGCGTTAGAGATGAGAAAGAAAGTATTTTAGAGGTAATCTACCCCCATTTTCATGGAAGGAGAGTGGAGAAACAATTTAGGGAAAATCTACATCAGTAAACATGATCAAGATTCAAACCTCAATCACCCCCATCATCAGCGGATCTAGACTACTGCGAGAGTGAAGTTTTAGACCGTTTGGCCACTGAAGCGGGTGAAACCTGACTAAATGAGCCTGACATATAGTCCGCGTGCCCAATGGTGTGGGTAACCCTGCTAATCGAATGGAGATTTAGAGCACTGAGCATTTTATGTTCAAGTGCTTAGGCTATATATAAGACTTATATAATTTTATGTCATATTGGTTTAGGCCTAACACTTGGTCTCTTGACCTTAGGGAGGATTATAGAAATTTTTTTAGCACTGTGTCCTACCACCTGTTCACCTATTATGTAGGCCTACTAATTATCCTAATGTGTTAGGGGTTAGAGAGGTTTAATTAATGGAAAATGTAAATTCATTTGCATGAAGGGAGAGTGGAAAACCATTTGGGTAAAAAAAAACTTCAGACCCGACTGGGATCAAACCCCGATCTCTCGTCTTTGGCAGTTTAGTCTATTGTGAAAATAGCACCTGACCAATCGGCCACTGAAACGAGTAAGATTAATTACATATGATGGCTTATACAATGATAAAATAACAGTTGATATAATTAAAATGTAATACCGGTACCGTCAAAAGATCAAAATCTAGACTATACTATATGTTTTTTGTCAATAGCCTATATAAATATATTTAGCAATATAACAAGGGTTAATTTATGGAAAGTTTATTTCAAGTGGTAAATTATGACATTAGTATTCCCCTCCTCTACCTTGCCCCTTAGTACTATTTTGGGTTAGTATATGCCTAGGCCTACACTATTTTTAGCACCCAGTCTTACTATTTTGAGTTACGGTCTACACTTATGTACTAATTATGTATATGGATTTAGGGATTAGGAAGGCTATATTTAGAGGAAGTGTACCCATATTTGCATGGACAGAGTGGAAAACCATTTAGTAAAAACTACCGTCAGTACATCCGACCAAGATTCAAACCTCAATTTGCCCTATCATCAGCAAATCTGGTCTACTGCAATAGTAGCGCCTTGGACCATGCAACCATTGAAGCAGGTTTAAAAACTAATGGAATAGGAATGAGATAGGTAAAACTTTTAAAGGAAATGTAACCAAAATATCTATGGAGGTAGATTGAGAAACCATTTAAGGTGCGGCAGAAGGGAGCGCGAGTAATTTTACAGTTTTTATAGAATTACATTTTTTTGGCCATAATAAATCAAATATTTCTCCAGTAGCAATGTAGAGTTTAGTTTTTGGCACATTCTAGTATCAACAAATCTTGAATATCTGTCAAGAGTGTCCTGGAATTTTGTCAAAACCTTTTCTCTTTACTTAAAAATGTTTTGACAAAATTCCAGGACACCCTTGACAGATATTCAAGATCTGTTGATATTAGCATGTGTAGAAAAATAAACTCTACGTTGCTACTGGAGAAATATTTGATTTATTTTGGCCAACAAATTTCAATTCTATAAAAACTATAAAAATACTTGCGCTACCTTCGACCGCACCTTAAGAAAACCCACGCTCAGGGGACCCGTCTATGACTCAGACCCAGACCTGCCCGCCATCCGCAATCCAATCTAACATAAAAGTAATGCATAAAAACATGTAAAAAGCAAAACATAGGAGAAGAGTAGAGCTGCATAGGGATTAAAAATTTACTACAACTTGTATAATCCTAGACAATAATAGCACTTGTGTTAGATGTGTGTTAAAAAAACCATGGGCCTACTTGTTAATCTCCGATTTGAAGACTGCAATTTGCTCCTTCGAATGCAACAACTCTTGGATGACAGTCCTGTACGCAGGCTGATTGAGCAATGAGCCAGAAACCCCATTGGGCAGCTGATTCTTTGATTCGTCACTAACTTGGGTGCCGATCTCTACTATAATTTGGTTCTTGATGGTTGAAGCAGAATTTTCTTCACTGGTGTCATAATCTTTGGGTTCTGAATTCACAATAATTTCTGTACTTTTGTTTAGTGCCAAATCTATCCCTTTATCCTCTAATATGTTTAAATTTTCCAGATTTATTAATGAATTATCAGCAGAAAGGTAAGATGTTTCTTTCACTGAAGATGAAGAAATTACCAGTTCAATGTTAGAGTTTCTTTCATCCATGGTATTTAAAAGTGCATCCCCCATACTTATGTCAATTATGGTACAAGACGGATTGACCATATCATGATTATTTACAAAATCTAAAATATCTTTTTGTTTGTTTCTCAAAACTAAAAAGTTTGATGTATTGATTAAAAATGATTTTAAGTACTACGTGATAAGTTTGACAAGAGAAATACTATAATTAATGTGACATTCTTTTAAAATTATTCAAAATAAAATTTCCTTGAAAATGTTCACAGTATAAAAGTATATATTAGATTCCACATAAGAAAAGGGACATCAGATGCCCCAATTACGGAGGGGTTTTCAATAATATTATGAAGGACCAAACTACTAGCTCCAGTGCCATTGAATAAAAATATTTAGTTCAAATATTGAATTTAGAAAACTTAGCAGTCCTTCCAGATGTCCCAACACAATTCACATAACCACAAATCACCATTCATAACAATTGATAACATACATAAATAAATAGCAAATGAAGCACACAACAAATTAATATAGAACATACATTTAATTTATAGCTTTAAATTTAAAAAAAAAAATCACTTTGGTGGGGAAAAATATAGTACGAGTATTTGTGAGTATAAATGAAAGATATCACAAAAGATATCAGCTGTTCCAATAAAAATGAATGGTACGGAACTTCGCACGGACTTTCTCGCTCTATTATTAAAAATGGAGATATTTTCTCAAAACTTATAAGATAATATGTGAAACGAAATAATATACACTAGTAAACCCAAGCATACATTGCACTATAATTATGTAAAACTTTTTTTAGTCCCAGTTTTAAATTTTATTTTTTATGAATTAATGTTGTCATTTGTACAAATGTATGTTTGTACAGATAAAAAAGATCAATATTAGGTCCACTAATTTCAACACTTAGTGTTAAAATTTTGTCTTTAGGTTAAAATTTTCGAAATTTTATTAGGTTTTGCCCATTACATTGCTATTAAATTCCTCATATATAAATTTCGACCAAAAAATATAGATATTATTGACTATTGAGTCTAAAGTGGAGATAGATCATCGTTGTACAAACATTTCTCGTAAGAGCTTTAAGGAAAAATAACATACATTTTTTTGAGAAACTCACAAAAAATAATAATTACTCTATTGCATTAATACATTTTTGCTTTAAAACTTAAGTAGTATCTCTTTTCAACTAAAGCTCACAAAATGGTATTAATATACTTGCCAATGTTAAGTTGGTTTTATAAAAATTAATTTCAAATAAAAGTTTTTTAATTTAATGGTACTACAATTTTTCAATGATAAGTAATTTAGACGTGACTTAAGTTGGCCCGCCACATTCCTGATTTTTTTTTAATCGTTTGTGCTCTATTTGTGCTCATATGTACCCAAACATGAACATTTGTGCTGTGAAACTGGCTAATTTAAAAAATATTTAACGTGGCGGGCCAACTTGAGCTCAAGCTAGACCACCACATATTGAAAAATTGCTGATTTTTTTTAATGTCTAATCATTTGTGCTCTATTTGTGCTCATATGTACCCGAACATGAACATTTGTGCTGTGAAACTGGCCAATTAAAAAAAAAAAATTAATGTGGCGGGCCAACTTGAGCTCAAGCTAGCCCACCACATATTGAAAAACACAACATAACAAAATTTATTTAAGTCAATCCATTGTGCTCCCATTTGTGCTCATATGTGTCCAAAAATGAACATGTGTGCTTTAAAATTAGAAAATCTAGAGAACATTTAATGTGGCGGGCTAACTTGAGCATTCCCTATATCATAACCTGTAGAAAAATTGAGTTCAAGCTGGCCCGCCACATTTTGAGATATCAATGTAACAAATTTCTGTTTTCACCATTCGTTTTTATTTCGTTTGTGCTCATATATGCTTGAACATGGACGTTAGTGCTGTGAACACAGGCCTTTTATATAACATTTATTGTAGGCGATTCTATTAGAGCTCAAGCTAGCCCACCACAAATTGAAAACAAAACATAACAACATTTTGTTTACGCCATTATTTTGTGCTTAGTTTGTGCTCAAATGTGCCCGAAAATGAACATTTGTGCTCTAAAATTAGGGATGGTATATAACATTAAATGTGGCGGGCTAAGTTGAGCCTTTCCTATATCATAACCTGTAGAAAAATAGAGTACAAGCTGGCTCACCACATTTTGAAATATAAATGTAACAATATTCTGTTTTCACCATTTGTTTGTTCTTCGTTTGTGCTCATAAGTGCCTGGACATCAATATTAGTGCTGTGAACCTAAGCCTTTTAGATATAATTTAATCAAGGCGATCCAACTAGAGCTCAAGCTAGTTCACCACATATTGAAAGACAAAACATAACAAAAATTCTGTTTTCGTTTGTGCTCATATTTGCCCGAACAAGAACATTTTTCTAAAAATTTAAGGGTTTTATAGACTATTTCATGTGGTAAAGCATTATTGTGTTGATTCACAAACCAATACAGTAACGGCCTTATCGAAAGATTAAACGCGTCATAATAATAATAATAATAATAATAATAATAATAATAATAATCTAAACTGTGTTAATCTATCATCTTCGGGCACATATGAGCACAAACTAAGCACACAATAATGGTGAAAATAGAATTTTGTTATGTTTGGTTTTCAATATGTGGCGGGCTATCTTGAGCTCTAGTTGGATCGCCTTCATTAAATGATATCTAAAAGGCCTAAGTTCACACCACTAACGTTCATGTTCAGGCACATATGAGCACAAACGAAGAACAAACAAATGGTGAAAACAGAATTCAGAAAACAGAACTCTATTTTTCTACAACTTATGATATAGGAAAGGCTCAACTTAGCCCGCCACATTTAATGTTATATAGCATCCCTAATTTTAGAGCACAAATGTTCATTTTATGGCACATCTGAGCACAAACTAAGCTCAAAATAAAGGTGAAAACAAAATGTTGTTATGTTTTGTTTTCAATTTATGGCGGGCTAGCTTGAGCTCTAGTAGAATCGCCTTCAATAAATGTTATATAAAAGGCCTGTGTTCACAGCACTAACGTTCATGTTCAGGCATATATGAGCACAAACAAAATAAAAACGAATGGTGAAAACAGAAATTTGTTACATTGATATCTCAAAATGTGGCGGGCCAGCTTGAACTCAATTTTTCTACATAGTTATGATATAAGGAAGGCTCAACCTAGCCCGCCACATTAAAAGTCATATAGCATACCTAATTTTAGAGCACAAGTATTCATTTTCGGGCACATATGAGCACAAACGAAGCTCAATCGAATGGTGAAAACATAATTTTATTACATTGTTATTTAAAAATGTGGCGGGCCAGCTTAAACTCAATTTTTCTAAATGTTATGGTATAGGGAAGGCTCAACCTAGCCCGCCACGTTAAATGTTATATAGCATGCTTAATTTTAGAGCACAAATATTCATTTCGGGTACATATGAGCACAAACGAAGCTTAAACGAATGGTGAAATCAGAATTTCGTTTTATTGATATTTAAAAATGTGGCGGGCCAGCTTGAACTCAATTTTTCTACAGGTTATGATATAGGGAATGCTCAAGTTAGCCCGCCACATTAAATGTTCTCTAGATTTTCTAATTTTAAAGTACAAATGTTCATTTTNACTCAATTTTTCTACAGGTTATGATATAGGGAATGCTCAAGTTAGCCCGCCACATTAAATGTTCTCTAGATTTTCTAATTTTAAAGTACAAATGTTCATTTTCGGGCACATATGAGCACAAACAGAGCACAATGGATTGACTTAAATAAATTTTGTTATGTTGTGTTTTTCAATATGTGGCGAGATAGCTTGAGCTCAAGTTGGCCCGCCACATTAAATATTTTTTAAATTGGCCATTTTCACAGCACAAATGCTCATGTTCGGGCACATATGAACACAAATAGAGCACAAACGATTAGACATAAAAATATATTTTTTTCAGTAATTTTTCAATATGTGGCGGGCTAGCTTGAGCTCAAGTTGGCCCGCCACATTAAATATTTTTTAAATTGGCCAGTTTCACAGCACAAATGTTTATGTTCGGGCACATATGAGCACAAATAGAGTACAAACGATGAGACAAAAAAAAATATTATTTTTTTCAGAAATTTTTCAATATGCGGCGGGCTAGCTTGAGCTCAAGTTTGCCCACCACATTAAATATTTTTTAATTTGGCCAATTTAACAGCACAAATGTTCATGGTCGGGCACATATGAGCACAAATAGAGCACAAACGATTAGACAAAAATAAATTCGGCAATGTAGCGGGCTAACTTGAGTCACGTGTAATTTAGAATCTCCAATAATTGTGTTGATACGGAAATTTTAGCTTTTGTAACCTACCACAAAAATAATTTTCGTGGGAAAATGAAAATAGCCAGTTTATTTATAATCTTAATCAACGCCTAGATACAATGAATTTTAGAAAAATCATTAGAACTGATCTTAAAAAAATATTTTTTCTCTCTCTCTCTTCCTTTTAAGTTTAAACAGTCACACAGACAGACAGAACTGCAATGACAATTTTTTAGGATTGGAGGAGGGGGAGGGAGTCATGAGACGTCGACATACATCAACATTTAAGGTTAATATTTTTACGGTCGCAATACTTTACCTTTTGTGTTCGAAAAGTTAAAAAATAAAAAAAAATCTTATAGCTTGAAAGTTATTGGTCTTATAAAAATATGCTTCGAAAAAAATATTTGTATTATAAATAAATTTATATATTTGTAATGATAAGTAATTTTATGTCACAAATAGTTTCGAGATATGATTAAAAAATAAGATAATTTACGCATCCAACCGAAGCCCTTAAAGTCATTTTACCGAAATATTGAGGGTAGCCATTTTGTTTAGAATATTTATAAATGTTTAGAAATGAAATTTAATCAAAATCGTTAGTGCCGATTTTGAGAAAATCGTATTTTTCTCCTTTGGACCATCAGCAAACTACCCTTAATTTTAGGGTTAGATATGCTATTCCAAAAACTCCTCGGGGCAACCCTATGAAAACCCTAGATACGAAGTTTTAGCCCGATCAATAAAATAAGTCAGGCTCTAGTTGGAGGTACAGACAGACATACAGAAAATAAAATAAAACACATTTTTGGATTTGGGGGTCATGAAACGTCGAGATTCAACAAAATCTCAAGTTCAATTTTTTTGAACATAACAATACATTCTACATACTGTATTATAAGATAGCGAGAAAGTCCATAAAAGCTGTTCAAAGATGACATGGCACTAATAGGTTGGGTTAAAAATATTCATCCATAACGCATATCTAAAAGCGAATTTGTGCATAATACTTATTGGACAAAAAACATAAACACATTATACATTCATAACTTATATAATGAATAGCCCACAGTGAAAGAAGTAAAAACTTAGTTTTATATGCATTATGCATAGAATTAATAAATAGACTACACTTGAACTTGAGATATATAAGATAATAATAGTGAGAAGACCAGTAAATACCATTAATCTCTATAAAATAACTGAATAAACATCTGTGGCTGATATTTTTTAGCTATCGTCTGCATACCATGATGTAGGAGAGAAGGTATCTTTCAGGTATTTCTTTCTCTCTTACACCCAAACAAGGCAATGTGGCATTTGAAATCGTCCATTAATTTATTTTATGGAAGACCAACAGGGTTAGGCAAAAATTCCCTTAATAGGTAACCACAACAATACAATTGAATTAATAATTAGAGATAATACAAAATAACACAAGCTAGCCCCATATGAGAAAAATTAAAAAGACCTTGAAAAAAAATAAGAAATATTTATAACCAAGTACAGCAACGAGCAAAACAGTATTTAAAGTAAATTGAGCAATTACAAACTGCAATGAAGCAAGCAACTTGTTTTCCATGTACAGTAATGTTACTAGTCTATATGGAAAAGCCATTTAAAAAAAATATTAGGAAAATTATTTAGAATTATATAATAAAGATCACAGGGTTAAAATAATCACCACGATACACACAGAATATACAGTGATAAAACATAATATCCAAAAAAATACAATTATATTGTGACTATTTTCAATTTTTATGGTTAATATTGACAGAGATACCCTATAAAATAGTAAGCTACACAATAATACATACAGAAGTACAATCATTCAGTGACTAATATAAATATCAAATTATAAGGTTGTTATTGATAGTGAAACACAACATTGATAAACTTTAATAATCAGCTATGCACTCCTAAACTTGAAAATGGAATCATACGCTGCCCATTATTATTTTTAATTTTACTAAGGTAGTTACAAACATATGAATTTGATTAAATATATGAGATACAGCAATGTTTGAGTAGTTAAATGAAATAAATGTGTTTGTAAAAGCTTTGAAGAGCATAACAAAGTTCGAAACGGTAGAGTTTTTTCTTTAAATAAGTATGTAGGCTAATATTTACGATGATTTTTGAAGGAAGCTCGTTTTGAAGGCTTTATTTAGAAACCAGAATTCTACTATATAGTAGTATTTAAGTGGGATCAAAGACCTTACAAAGGGAAATTTCTACTTCCGTTCTAGATGGCCGTTATTCCTATCAAAATGCTCAAATATGATAGTAGTTTGGTACAAAATAAAGCTTTACAGATTGGGATTCCAAACTAAAATCAGGATTTAGTAGATACCGTATTTCCTACAAGCCTATAACCTAACTTATCGTTTGAACATCAGACTTCTACACAAAGTATATCCTTGAAACAAATATAATACAGTATTTAGCTAATTTGTTTCATTATAGTTATCGAACTTTCAATATAATATGGTTTCTGAAAGCAATATACAAGATATAAGCCAACTTTTTTAAAAGTGGTAATATAATAATACTTTCTACAAGCCTATAACTTAAGTGATCGTTTGGACGTATGGCAGCTACACAAAATTTGTCATTAAACAAATGTAATCAATATTAGTTATATTCATAGTTATTTAATAAAGAGAAATATAATGATAATTATTATTATTCAAAGGAACGCCCAATAATAAGGTTACGATACGTCCGGATTTGGAACACGTGTCCGGTTTGGCATCAGGATTTGAGAAATGTCCGGAAATTACTCATATGAACCGAAAACGTGGCCAAATTAGGGAATTTTACTCCGCGCTGCACCTTAGGTTGGTCACACAACAGCACTGCGTGATCACTGCATTCTGTCTCTGTGTCCAATTTAAGGTCACTCGCAGTCGCAGTCCACAGAGTGGACGACTCTCAGTTGTTTATATTGTTTATCCCTTGTCAATTTGTTTTAAAATAACTCGTTTGCTGTGTACCTAATGTTCCTGATATATTGATACTATTAGTGATCAGTTTGTAATTTTAGTGTGTAGGTAGTTATAACTTTGCAAAATGCTAAAGTGCAACTGTATTAGGATAGCTAAAAACGCAGATTTCAATTCCTAATTGTTGAGGTTAATTGTCGCTCAACTATTAAATTATTCATTGTCTTGTTGGTAGACATGTAACGCGAAAATGTATCATTTTGT
>CABFVX010004856.1:0-30288 GCA_902151425.1 Timema shepardi
CGGGACTCAGGATGGCGCGGTGAGAGAGGTAGAGGTAGGAGAGACCTCAGCACACAGAACGGCGCGGTAAGGCAGGGAGAGGGAGGAGAGACCTCGGCACTCAGAATGGTGCGGTGAGGCAGGGAGAGGGAGGAAAGACCTCGGCACTCAGAATGGCGCAGTGAGGCCGGGAGAGGAGGGGGAGAGGGATAAAGGGAGAACTCAAAATTGATAACTCATACCCGGTGTTATGATTAAAGACACATTTACTGATACCTTACTGTGGGCAAGGCCACTACAAACTAGTACCTGTCGTACTGGCCCGGTATTGCTCCCGGTACTGATGATCTGAGTTGGGAGCCAGCCACTTTTATCTCCCTCGGCCATCCGTCAGACTGTGATGGAGGGGTTGTTGGCGCAGCGCGCACATCCCTTCTCCTGACCCCACATTGGACGGCAGGGGTAGCGTGTGCAAGAGCGTACTAACTCCTAACTATACCATGTACATGCAAGGACCGGCTATGTCCTGGGTGGTTGGGGTATAACAATCTCCTCTTAATTGTGGATGCTCTTGCGCGCGGTGGCCCCTAATCTCAATCTCATAAGTCAAGATACATATAAATTCATTAGATCTAGATTTTACAAGTTAGATGGTCAGGGCCAAGTTTATACAGTTCCTTAGATCTACACATAAATGATTATTAATAAATTACACTATACTTAAGACCTACGTTCACGGGTTAAAGGGGTAATTGTTAATGTTACCCTCTTACACCATACGTTCGGGTTGATGGTAGCGGTTTATCTGATACCAAAGTTATATTTGGGCTAGTATCGCTTATCCTTGTCCTGGAGTGTCGATGGGCCTACCCATTTGCTCACTTAGTTGTGACGTTTTCATACCGCTCACTATTGTCACTCGGCTGCGCTATATGTTTGCTTGCCACGTTATCACACAACGCAGTATTGTTCCTTCAGCCACGTACTATTATTCCTTGATTATGAAGGTCCTTACTTTAAGGCCCTAGTCTTACTTTTCCCGTGTGTACCGGGGTCGTATCCTTTCACTCCATCATCAATATTTTGAGCTGGAACGACGCTGGCTGGCAGCTTTGTCCGTGGAGACTGCTGGAGTCACTACGGGAGTAAGTGCTTGTCGTGTCTTTTCTTCCGATCGGGGTAGTTCCTCCTCTGGGTACCTTGTTGGGGTGGGGCGTAGTTGTTCCCTATGCACCTTGCACAGGTGTCCGTTAGGGTAGTGGACCTAGTATACAACCCCTCTTCTTTTCTGGATTTGGTGTGGACTTTCCATTTGGGAGCGAACCCTGCGTGAAACCATTCTGTGGTGTTGGAGAGTGGGTGACTATTACGAGGTCGTTTTCCTGGAGAGGTTTGGCTGACTTTCGTGGGGGTTGGGCGTATCTTTTCTGATATATGGCTTGGCTGGCTAGGGCAATTGTCTGTCTCTCCTCCGGTCCTGGTGACGGGTTCCTCTCTTTTGTTGACCTGGGGACTGGATTTTCAAATCTCCATTCTCCTGGTCGGTATGAGGTTCTTCCGAAATGTAGCTCGCTGGGAGTCATCCCTGTCGCTTCATTTTTCCGGCATAGCATGTTGTAGAGGATCATTGGAAGGTATTGGTCCTATTCCCGGTGATTTTTGGTAAGGCGTAGCTTGATCCCTTTCTTGATCTCCTGGTTTCTTCGTTCGGTGCGATTTGCTTGGGGGTGGTATCTCGGAGTGGTCCAGGGATTGACGTCCCATTTATGGCATGCGTTGGTCCATGTACCACTGAGGAATTGGGGTCCATTGTCCGACAGGATGTGTCTTGGGTACCCCCAACATGGGAACACAGGCTGCTCGTGGGTCCGGATTATCTGGTGAACCTCTGACGAGGGTAGGGGTTGAGCTTCTACCCATCGGGAGAACTGGTCAGTTACTACTAGAATGAATCGCTTTCTTCCCTTACTCAGGGGATATGGTCCCATTAGTTCAAGTGCCATTACCTCCCACGGTCGGCGGGGTTGTCGGGGTTTTAGAGGTTCAGTACCTTGATGGCTGCCTGACTTCTGACAAGCGCATAGATTATAACTGCGGACCTAGCGTCTTACTTGCGTCCGGAGGCTTTTCCAAGTGTAGCCTCGTTGGATAGTGCATGTAGATTCTCCCTATCCTGGGTGTCCAGCATGGTGGTCGTCGTGGTACACCCATAATATCATTTGGCGGGTTGTCTTTGGGACTACAAGTTTCTACAGGTCATCTTTGGTTTCTCTGTGCCAGGGGACGTCATCTTCCACGTGGTACTTCTGTTGGAAGTGGAGATAGGCTTCTTTGCTAGGGTCTTGGGTCCTGGTGTTAATCATATTCCTGCGATTGACCAAGTTTTGGATTTCTGAGTCGTGTTGCTGGTCGTTATTGACGTTGTCATGAAATGGTTCTGCTTCAGTTTGAAGGTTTGGAGGGCTTCTGGTTCTCCCTTGGTTTTTCATGGCCCGGGTGTGGTATTAGGCGAGCCCATTCTTGTACCTCCTCCCCAGTGTGTTCCTTGTTGGGTTGTCGGGACAAGGCGTCGGGGAGAGTGTTATTTTTCCCTTAGCAGTGTTCCAGGGAAAATTGGAACTCTTGCAGAAGTATGGCCCATCGTGTGAACTTTGTTCGCTGGTCCTTCCTGGTGTTTAGCCAAGTCAGCACTCGGTTGTCTGTCCGAAGAATGAAGGCCTTATCTTCAAGATAATGCCGGTAACATTTTGTTGCCCATACGAAGGTCAGACATTCTTGTTCGTTACTGTGATAACGCTGCTCGGTTGGTGTCAGATTGGCACTGGTGTGACTGATGATTTGCTTTCCTTTACCGTCTTCTTGATATAGTAACGCACCCAGGCCTACCCCACTGGCATCCGTCTGCAAGATTAAGGTTTTACTTGGGTCTGGGTGCTTTAACGGTTTGAGTTGGTGTACCAATCAATCACTTTGACCCTACCTTTGGTAATCTGATCTGTAAACAGAGTCAATTATTTGGTATTGATAATACAGGTTTATCTAAATCATTATGGATTATTGGAAATATTAACAAGAAATCCACTTGTCACAATAGATAAATGTCTTTAATCTATTTTGCTATCAATTATAAAGCTGGATAATGAAAGGGGAGTGGGGGCACTAGTGAACATGCCTTGACCACCCCTATTTTAAAATTAATAACATAGTTACATATTTCATTTTGACAATTATTATTTGATAAAATAAGTTAATCACCAATATCATTTTTACTTTCTCGCACCCCTTGGGTGCCATAGCATGCCAAGTCAAAGATATGGAAATAACGTAAGTTTTAGAGAGGAAGGGGAGGGGGGAACACCAATGCTAAGATGAAGATGTTACTCAACACATATAAAAGTCTTCACTATAAAGATTACTTCCATGTCATTGTTTTGTTTTTGTGATATTAGAAATGATTCACTTATTTACTTCAATGTTATCCGTAAATTTACCATAATGAAGTAGGGTGGATAAGAAATACGGTAATTTAGAGAAAGTTTTCCTACATTTGCGTGGAGGGAATGAGCAATCATATTGAAAAACACCTCGTTTGACACGGCTAAGATTCAACCGAAATTTGTAGCACAGGTACCTAATAAATAAAATTAAAAACATAGTTCTAAGTGTGTTCATTGCAGGAGTTTTGATGAAGGACATTGAATGTATAAAGCTGTAGAATGCATCCATTATTATATACTATGTGTAGCAAAAATTATAAAATAGCTAGTGATATGTAGATATTATGAACATCCCTGACACAAAAGTTATTGATACGGGACACACAGATTTTAAAATGATCATGTTTCAATGTAATACTTGTGTGTAAGCCTATCACTTTAGGTCAAAATCGATAGATAGATATTTTTCAAAAAATTAGGTGAGAAATTTTTTTTTTCAGTATATTTCCATATGTTTTATTGTAATTTTAAATACTTATTTTTGGAGTGTTAATATTTTTTGTAGTAGAGGCAATAAAGGTTACCTATGTAATCTTTATTCTATACAAATTACCCATTTTTAAAAATGAAATGTTTCTTTTTTGCAGAAAATTGTTTTATATACTATCTTCAAATTTGAATATCTGTATATATATATATATATATATTGTTATGTAGGCTGATCAAAATATTTTCTTTCAGTAGGATATATAGTTCCTGAGGAATGGCCAGATTCAAATTTTTTGTCAAATAAACAGAGAATTTTTGAATAGATTATGGTTTTCAACAATTGCACTAATGGTTTAAGGGATCAGGAAGATTACATTCATAGGAAGTGTACCCGCACTTCCGGGGAGGGAGCGTGGAAAACCAACCTAAGTAGACCCGACCGAGATTCGATTCTTGATCTCCCCGTGATCGGCAGTCTAGTCTACTGCCAGAATAGCGCGTTAGACCATTAGTTCACCAAAGTGGGTGTTAGACATATTAAAATATGTTTAAACGTATAAAGCTATATTTGATTATCGAATACAATTAATAAAAAATAGGTTATTATAGTTTGAAATTATTGATAGTTACAAGTTCAGTGTTGTAACTATAGGGTAGTGGTAAAGTGCCGCAGGCCCACCACGCAGGTCCACCCACCTAAAATTAATTGGGTAATAGATGAATGCATTGTCTTTTAAGTCTATTTTTGTCTCGTAAAGATCTAATATTTCTATTAACAGTTACTCAATAGTCTCTTTATTGAGCATAATTTATGCAGTACAAAAAATGTATGTACATATTTTTCTGTAAATGCAATAGAAACAGCTGAAAGGTCATTTTCAATTCTTTATTAAAATTTATTTAAGGAACAAATTAATCAAGAAAGGATGCAGAGAATAGCTATGCTGTCTGTTGAGCTACTTACTGTCCTTGGAGGAAATGTAGACAATTTCACAGAGATCAATGTTTGTTTAGTCTCTAAGTGCTATTATTGATAATTGATTATAGATTTGCTTATAATATTTATAAATATTGTTTTATTTAATTCAGTTTGTTAACTCCTCTTTTAAATACTCGAGTTTGAAACTGAAAGATGGTTTGCATCAAACTTCAAATAGATTCTATAACAATTTATTATTATTATTTCTAATTGCTTAAGGGACACCCCAAATAGCTTTTAGTGGCATTACATTTTCAAATATTTTCCATTTGCTTGGAGTCAATCCCTTAAAAACTCCCCAAAAAGATATTTTTTTACAAATCGCCTCGCCCGACACTAGTAAAGTTTCGCCAACACTCTTGGTAGTCATCACAATAGTATTTTTTTCATGGCGACTTTATACCCGTTTGAACTATAAACATACATTAATTACCCTAATGAAATAGGAATTGGAAAGGTGGAATTTTAGATTGAATGTACCCACATTTGCGTAGATTGAGAGTGGGGAACCATTTTAGGGGAAAATAACCTTGTTACACCCGACTGGGATTTGAACTTCAATCTTCCCACCACCAGCAATCCAGTCTAATGTTGTGTGTTACCCGCCGTGTTTAACTGACTTACTGAAGACTGGGAGATCATGGTTCGATTCCGGTCAAGTGGTTTGCCCTAAATAATTTTCCACTCTCCCTCCACGAAAATACGGATGCACCTCCTCTTAATTTAACCTTCCTGATGCCTAACGCATTAAAGTAATTAGTTCAATAAGCGTATATCCCGAACAGGTAGTAAGACACGCTGCTAAAACTAATTAAATAAAAATTGCGTGTTGGGAACCGTTTGAAGAAAAAAAAACTCGGTATACTCTATTGGGAGTTGAACCCCGATCTCGTCACCAGCAATCCAGTCAAATACGAGAAAGACGAATGAAAAATATTTTATTCCACTAGGTTAGAAATATAAAGAAACTCAGACTACTGATTATTTGAGTTCAAACTAAAAATAAAGCAGCAGATTTCTGCAAAGAAAGTGAGTGGTCGTGGTCTTTGACAAAAGCCGCACTCTGGCCTTTCCCTTCCAAGAAACTTGACCCGTGTAAACAACAGATTAGCTCGCTCCCCCTTCACTCTTTCATTACAGACTTCACAGATATGACAACACCGCAACTCTAGCTCGGTGTTTGTTAAACAGTCCAAATAGTTCAATATATAGATGTTTCATAGGAGCTGCACTGATAGAGCATCTCAAATTTTACAAGGTAGTCCTTCCACTTAATGATCATGCATAAGTGTGCAATCGTTTAAGAACCACCTTATCCACAAAGGAGCAAGGGGTTCAATATATTTGCAGATAAAGGTCATCGCACACCGGCATAGTATCGTATACGTACGTTGCGTGGTTTTCCATTCCGCTTGGAAAACGGAAAGACACGTACGATACTGAAAATTATTTGAATTTCGTAAGATGTAAATGTTATATTATGATATAAAGTATTATAGTTAAGAATATCAATTCACGGCATCTTAATTGACTTAACTTTTAAATTTTATATTTTTTTAAATATTATTTTCAATTACAAATCCTTTTTATTGTGACATATACCGTTTTTTTACTTGTCTTGTTGAAGTATTATTATTAGTTTCTCACATTTAATTCTTTTGACTATTTTTGTGGTTTCACATATTCTTTGTAGCTAAATAAAATTACATTTATTTCCAAATTTACTATTCTAATTTTTATATTTTATTAATTATATCTACATAACAATAAGCTTCATTCTTTAAATTAATTTTTCAACATTAAATCTGGTATTATATTTACATATATTTTCAAAATCTGCTTAATGTAATTTGAACTTTGTCTAATATTATATTTCAAATTAACTGATGGATAATTAAATATATCATAATACTACATCTTTAAAAAATAATTTTGTAAATTAATTTTCTAATATAATATATCACAAATTCTCTTTGCAAAGCTTTGTTATCTTAAATATCACTTCCTACTATATAATTTTTAAAATGTATTCTATAATGTTAAATATATCAAAGTTGCGCTCTATATGACATACTAAATGCTTCTGCTACTAAAACACAATATAGTTATAAACTCTAATGTTGGTAACGAATGTGCAGTCCATTCATTTGTAGGAAGTTACTTATCCGACAGCTACTTTGATATATTCATATGTTAAGTTGTGTGATTTGCCACTGTCACTGTCGATAGATAATACAGTAAGTATATAAATAAAATAACTCTAATAATAAAGTAAAATGTTATCAATGTTTACAGAAAAAATAAGATATTAATTTTTTTGAAGTATTTCTTAGAAAATTGTAATGTACATGGTTTTTATCAATATGTTACGTCCTACAGCTTTTTTTTAAAGCTTAAAGTTAATTATCTCGTAAAGTATGCATGATAAAACAATCTTTTCGAACAAAAGTTGTGTAGTTTCATTATTCACTTTGGATTCAGTGGACATTTTCAAGGTTTTTTCAAGGTTAACATTGTTTTCTTTTAATAGAAACCTGTTTTATTTTAGCATAATCATATTCTGCGGAGAAAAAAATACTATCGTGTGTAACATTTTTTAATCGAGTTCTATTTTTAAATATGTTTTTCACTATATCAAGATATTATAACAATCTTTGATTTACCATTACTGAAAACTTTATTGATCTATGGTATTATTGTTTTATTATGAATAAATATGATCACACAGAACAATTAAAATAGTTATTCAAAGTGATATCTGTTATTTTCTACGCAACAATACAGTCTATCTATGAATGCACATCTGACATGTTGAAAAAATCTATTGGAATATTTCTACAAACTGTGGTAATCCTGTGGCGGCGCTCTTAGATTATGTTAGGCTTTGTTTTATAAACATTATACTTTACGTGAACCTATGGAAACATTCTAAATTGGTTGAATCTGAGGAGAGTTGCAGACATTTTGAAAGATTCTCGTCTACCAATCCATTGTTTCATAAATTGAGCCATCGTCGAGCACCAATTGTGTGAGGTAGTGGGATTCGATCTTTTTGGAACAATGACATCTCTCTCATATAATATCTGGTTTTCTATTTAGTGTGTAATAAGAGGATTAAAAACATCTTCCAACAATTTCAAGTTTAACTCATTGCTGAGACCACAGAGAAAGGAATAACACTAGAGGGAACGAAGGATAGAGAAAAATTCAGTCCATTTTGGAACAATGGAAACTGTAGTTCTGTCGATTCACCACAGAGGAGCGCTGAAAAATATACTTTTAATTTTTGACTCGTGTTTTGCGCCAAGAAACCATTCATTATTAGACTTTGGTTCCCAAGTAAAGAGTAGGTTTTCTTAGAGGAACTGGCAACATTGTAAATGACCCATCACCATCGTTAAAAGACAGTAAACTTTTCCCAAAAGGAGAGTTGCAAGGGCGAAGAAGAAATGCTCACAATGTCACCCGTTAATGACCTTCCATCCTGCCCCCCCCCTCCCTCTCCAAGACTAGGATCACAAAGCCGCCATACCAAACAGCACCAATACCAACAATTGGTAAAGAGAAAGAAAACTACCATTTATTCTGTAGGTAATGTGGTAGATGATGAATTCTAGTTTGGAAGGGGGAAAAATACTAGTAAAGGAAGATACAAATGTGCTTCAAAACTTAAAAAGCTGTGAAAACACACGTTCTAACAGTGGAAACAAATTATCAATGTTTACTTTTCCAGTTTGTGATAAATATGTAGGCCTAAAGTCTTTAGTTAAAATTCTTTAAGAAACTAATATAAACTATTTGTTTATTATATAATTTAAAAGTATTTTCTTCAATTTTAGCTTTTGTTAGTAAATTTGGTGTAGTAGATGTTAGTATTTCTACTTTTATTCAAGTACACCCACCTTAGACTTTTGTCATATTTGAAAATAAAATTACCAGATCGGTGGGCACGTTGATTAAATATCAGGCTTATCTGACTTGTCTAACGGTGTTTTAAAAATATTCATTCTACATGATTGGTTTGGAGAAAGAAACGTAACAAATATTAAAGCAAGACTTTTTTTAAACAACATAAGAAAATATTAACTCAAATCTACTCTGCCAAATACAAAATTTTCAACGTAAGAGTCATGAAATGTCTGTAACTCTATAATAGTCTTTAATTAATCTATTCTATATCATACATAACATGTTTAAATTATTTATTAATGATATTATTTTTAATATATTTAACAAATGGGTTAGGTACAGTTTATAAAAATATACTAATAGTATTATATTAGTTCCAATTATTATCAAAATAATATATTTGTAAAAACGTTTCATTCATAATTACTATAATTATTAATATATAATATAAATGTTTTATCTTAAATTTAATTTCTTATGAAAATAGTGTGTACAGTATAATATTTACCCATTTTACAACTATCATTTTTAAATGAGCTACTTAATATGATTGTATTATTTTGTGTAAACATTGTATTTATTTGTTTTGTTTATTTAAGTGACAATATTTATAATATAATGCTTTAACATGAGCATTAAGTTTAAGTAGATATTTTTTGCCTTAAGGTGGGGGATTAGGGGACACGAAAAAAGTCACTTTTTTGCAGTTTTTATAGAAAACTTTTCTTGGTCGAAATAAATAAAATATTGCTTTGATATAAACACAAGGTTTAATTTTCTCCACATGGTGATATTAATAGTTCTCGAATATCTGTCAATGGTGTCCTGGAATTTTGTGATAACATTTATCTCCATTTAAATGTTTTTTTAGATTTTTTGTAGCCGTTACGTTCATGACAGATATTCAACGAATATTGATATAATCATGTGAAGAAAATTGAACTCTTGTTTCCTTTGAAGCAATATATTATTTATTTAGGCCAGGAAAAGTTTTGATATAAAAATTTAACACCGGACCTTTCTAACGTCCTCTAAGCCCCCACCTTAAAGGTCGTGTTTGTTTTAGTTAGTTAATTAACTGCTGTCAAGGTGTTGTCATTCACTTCATTGTATATCTTTTGTGCTTTTGATGTTCGTATTAACATAATATAAGAAACTATATCTTATGTATCTTTTATTATTAAGATATTTACGTTTCAAGATAAAAAGAGAAATTTGACGACTGTTTCTGTTTGTTTTTTCGTAACATTTGGGAAAATTGATATATTTAGATTAAAATCGAAATAAATATAGGCACCCAAGAGGGGCAAAAATTTTGATTTTGGATCTAACTTTAGTTTATTATTTTTGGGACAAAGATGTTCAAAGTGAAAAAAACTATTTTAGTCATGTATGGCGCTATAAATCTAATATCAACGTTGAAATTATACTTAAAAAAATTAGCATGTTTTTATTTGAACCACAGTTCAATAAAGTAAATATATTTAAATATGTTCAAAATATTAAAAAAAAATGAAATATCATTGTACCCGCCGGTACTCCGACATTCAAGCCCTGACCTCTTTGATCAAGGCTAAGCCCACGGTCATTCAACTAGCTCTGCTGATTTGGAAGCTTTTGCTTAAAACTGTAAATACAATAAGCTGGGACTCATACCCCCCACCCCTCCTATAGCAAGTGGCTGTTCACGTGACTCAAGTTGGCCCGCCACATTGCCGAAAAAATTATTTTTTTGTTTAATCGTTTGTGCTCTATTTGTGCTCATATGTGCCCGAACATTAACATTTGTGCTGTGAAACTGGTCAATTTAAAAAATATTTAATGTGGCGGGCCAACTTGAGCTCAATCTAGCCCACCACATATTGAAAAATTGCTGAATTTTTTTTTTGTCTAATCGTTTGTGCTCATATGTGCCCGAACATGAACAGTTGTGCTGTGAAACTGGCCAATTTAAAAAATATTTAATGTGGCGGGCCAACTTGAGCTCAAGCTAGCCCACCACATATTGAAAAACACAACATAACAACATTTATTTAAGTCAATCCATTGTGCTCCGTTTGTGCTCATATGTGCCCGGAAATGAACATTTGTGCTTTAAAATTAGAAAATCTAGAGAACATTTAATGTGGCGGGCTAACTTGAGCATTCCCTATATCATAACCTATATCATAACCTGTAGAAAAATTGAGTTCAAGCTGGCCTGCCACATTTTTAAATATCAATGTAACGAAATTCTGTTTTCACCATTCGCTTAAGCTTCGCTTGTGCTCATATGTGCCCGAAAATGAATATTTGTGCTCAAAAATTAGGCGTGCTATATAACATTTAATGTGGCGGGCTAGGTTGAGCCTTCCCTATACTATAGCATGAAGAAAAATTGAGTTCAAGCTGACCCGCCACATTTTTAAATATCAATGTAACGAAATTCTGTTTTCACCATTCGTTTAAGCTTCGCTTGTGCTCATATGTGCCCGAAAATGAGTATTTGTTCTCAAAAATTAGGCGTGCTATATAACATTTAATGTGGTGGGCTAGGTTGAGCCTTCCCTATACTATAGCATGTAGAAATATTGAGTTCAAGAAGGCCCGCCACATTTTTAAATATCAATGTAACGAAATTCTGTTTTCACCATTCGTTTAAGCTTTGATTGTGCTCATATGTGCCCGAAAATTAATATTTGTGCTCTAAAATTAGGCGTGCTATATAACATTTAAGGTGGCGGGCTAGGTTGAGCCTTCCCTATACTATAACATGTAGAAAATTTGTGTTCAAGCTGGCCCGCCACATTTTTAAATATCAATGTAACGAAATTAAGTTTTCACCAGTCGTTTTTATTTCGTTTGTGCTCATATGTGCCTGAACATGAACGTTAGTGCTGTGAACATAGGCCTTTTATATAACATTTATTGAAAGGCGATTTAACTAGAGCTCAAGCTAGCCCGCCACAAATTGAAAACAAAATATAACAAAATTTTGTTTTCGCCATTATTTTTTGCTTAGTTTGTGCTCATATGCGCCCGAAAATGAACATTTGTGCTCTAAAATTAGGGATGTTATATAACATTAACTGTGGCGGGCCAAGTTGAGCCTTTCCTATATCATAAACTTTAGAAAAATAGAGTACAAGCTTGCTCACCACATTTTGAAATATAAATGTAACACTATTCTGTTTTCACCATTTGTCTGTTCTTCGTTTGTGCTAATATGTGCCTGAACATGAATGTTATTGTTGTGAACCTAAGCCTTTTAGATATAATTTAACCAAGGCGATCCGACTAGAGCTCAAGCTTGTTCACCACATATTTAAAGACAAAACATAACAAAATTATGTTTTCAACATTCTATTGTGCTCATATTTGCCCAAACAAGAACAATTTTCTAAAAAGTTAAGAGTTTTATAGACTATTTCATGTGGTAAAGTAATATTGTGTTGATTCACAAATCAATACAGTAACGGACTTGTCGAAAGATTAAACGCGTAATAATAATAATAATAATAATAATAATAATAATCTAACCTTTGTGGATCCATCATTTTCGGGCACATATGAGCACAAACGAAGCTTAAACGAATGGTGAAAATAGAATTTCGTTACATTGATATTTAAAAATGTGGCGGGCCAGCTTGAACTCAATTTTTCTACAGGTTATGATATAGGGAATGCTCAAGTTAGCCCGCCACATTAAATGTTCTCTAGATTTTCTAATTTTAAAGCACAAATGTTCATTTTCGGGCACATACGAGCACAAACGGAGCACAATGGATTGACTTAAATAAATGTTGTTATGTTGTGTTTTTCAATATGTGGCGGGCTAGATTGAGCTCAAGTTGGCCCGCCACATTAAATATCTTTTAAATTGGCCAGTTTCACAGCACAAATGTTCATGTTTGGGCACATATGAGCACAAATAGAGCACAAACGATTAGACAAGAAAAAATATTTTTTTCGGCAATGTGGCCGGCTAACTTGAGTCACGTGGCTGTTCTCGTGCCTGCGTTTATTATCGAAGTGTCTGTTGTAAGTCTATTGTGTGTGAATGCCACCCTCCTTCCCCTTAACCTTGCAAAACCATTAAGGGCCAGACATACTTTAGCACTATGAATGATGAAAATGAAGGTAAACATAGACAACACTGTAAGGGGCTGGTTGTCATGGTAACATGGCGCTTCTAAAGAAACCAAAAGTTGAAACACTAGCGTTCGAAGCGGCCACTCGAAAAAACTAAAATTATTGAGACAGTGGAAAAACCACCCAAAAAAACTTGACTGAATATTTTAACCTTTGATGTCCTCTCTATAGTATACATTTCTCTATGCTGAGACTCACTCGAAAAACAATGGTCCAATGACTTTATCTCCCAAAATACCTGCCCATCTTTTAAAATAGAGATCGAATGAAAAGAGTTTCATAAAAAAGTTGTTATTTCTTTACATAAAATAAGATTCCCCTAAATTGTTACAGGTTTACATTTAAAAAACAAAGTTTACCTTTAAAAAACTTTAAAACACCTGCCAAATCAACAATAAATAATGCATTCCTATTTCCCCGCTGAAATCCCTCAACTTTTGTTTTAAATTATTTTTCAAATTTTGCTTATTTTTCTAGATAAATAGCTGTAAACGTAGAAGCAGGCACCTAATATATTTTGGAGATTTTCATGAAATTGATCTCAGAATTATCATATTTAGTTATACATTTTTTTTAAATTGTACCTTTCAATAATTCGTGACAAATAAAATTTATTTCAATGTGGAGGGGGGACGTCGGAGGGGGGGAGGGGGATGTATTGTGGTTACTTATAAACGTTCATTCTAAGTGAGAATTAATGAAATATAATATTAAGGATTAAATAATTTCAATTAATATAATATCATTCAGTAACTTAGTGTTAATGAGATAATAAAAGTTTAAAACCTGGTTATCTATATAAAAATGAAAAATATTTTAATGTAGTGTTTAAAGAGCTGAGATTAAAATATATTAAATTCGAAGAGGTTGTGTCTATTCATAAATTAAGTCTTAAATCAGGAACATATTATAGAGAACAAACACGGTTTTTCTTAAACTAATTAGGAGTACTCACTCAACCTTTTAAGTTAATACTCATTAAAATTTGATAAGATTATTAAAGAATTCCCCCATTAAAACAATTAGATTATAGAGTAGTGAATTAATTTCCGTCTCTCCCTAACCGGTTTCTTCTTCCATGTATGATTCAAAGATAAATAATTACATTACTATCACTATTAAATAATTTATTACAATTTATGTAATCATAAGCTTCCCTCAGGAGCTAGTGTTCTCTATAATTTGACAAAAAAACAATTATTATTACATCCCCAAAATTTGGACTTGGAAAGTAAATAATTACACACGGCTGTTTGTTCTTAGGATATCAGCTAGGTACTGAATGGGTACTTTAAAATTATTGTAGTGTTCATGGAAGTCAGAATATGCTTTTAAGTATGATCACTTTCAATCAGCAGCAACTGGTTAAGTCAACATTAGCATTTCTGTGTAGCACATAGCTCTAGTGAAGCTTATTATTTTTTTTAGGAATTTCGTTTATTCAACAGAATTATAAGAGTTTCACAAATTTAGTAAATGATTTAAGCTCCTGTTCCACAAAATAACCTACCAGAAACACATTTTACACCTAAAATTAAAGACAAGTATGTTGAATATAGGATTACAAATGTTCTCATTATGTCTCTAATTTACCTAAATATAATGATTTTTAAAATTTGATTACTCATCCAGGGACAACTATTTTATATTAAACCTTCATGGGAAAACCATTTTGGACTAAGGACTATGTTCCTAGCAATACTTGGCAACATTATATAAAAAATTATGGTAAGCCAAATCTTTCAGAAGATAAAAACATTTCATCGTGGGAAATATTGTTTTTATTTTGCTATTTTATTAATATTATTAAATATATATTGATATTATATAAATAAAATTTTACAACTTAAGATTAAATTACTTTTCATATAGGCCTAACCATATTAAAATGGTTTTAGTAAATATGTTGTCTGTTGAAAACAAAATCTTTCTATTTGGAATATATTTTACAAATGTGCGAGAATGCTACTTTTGCTACTTATTCACTTTGTGTGTAAAAAGGAATACAAATTTGTATTATTTTAATCCTGTTTGGACAATAATAGGAGACTCGATAAACCCCGATGTTGTTGTAAATCCATGTTGGATCTCTGGATAGGCTTGGATGTAATGTTTTATAGCCACCTTTTTTTTATCTAGGTAACTTCAAAAGTTGATCCAATGAAAATCCAATAATCATAATCTGGGTAAAAGGCTAAAAGGAAGTGACTTGTTTGAAACTATCTGAAACAAAGTGGAGGACTTAATTTATAACTAGCCTATTCGTTAACCTGAAGTCCAAGTTATAACCATGTGAGATTTCGGCAGAAGAATTGCTACATGGGTTTTTGCGTGATTTAGCAACAAACAATAAAAAAGATCAAATCAGATATTATATTTATTTATAGCTAGTAGTGTGAACGTAAAAAAAAAATTGAGGTTCACATAAACTAGTATCCCTAAATTAAAATTATATACAATTTAATATTTTAAAGGTTCTTTCCTTGGCATCTTTCCTCGCCTGAAATGACACCGTTTATCACTTCCGGCTCAAAATATGTGTAGTCAGTTTTCCTTGTCGTACAGTTTATTTATATAGAGATTTCCCAAAACGTAGGATCCTCTTTATGATCCATCACTATTTGACCCTTATGGTTTTCTATCCCTATTGTTTGCAAACCTTTGTTTTCATTCCTTCCTAATGGGGTAGGAAGAATCAAACTTAAATTAAATGTATTTGCATAAATGGTTAATAGACAGTAGGAAGTGCTTAAGGTAAATAAGCCTCACAGCAATCTGCTGCTTATTAAAAATAAATTGTGTGTGGTGTTGGAAAAAAAAATTCTGTTGATTTGTATATTCTGACAAATATGCAAATCCATATCATCAACTAATTCTGTCCAGTGGCGGCTCATAGCTAAAATTAGTGGGGGTGCTGCTCCAGAAATGGTTTAGCCTTTGTTTTAAAATTGTGTAAAAGGAAAAAACCATGTATAAAAAGAAAAATTATTCAGGACCTTGATAAAATATTAAAAAAAAATCCCTTTAACTTAAATTGTTACATTTCAAACTTGATTTATTCATTTAAAAATGAAATCCGTTTTATTTGTTTTAATTTGCACAAAAATTTCAATAATTTTCCCCCACACCTCTGGATGACAATTGAGGAAATTTTTCTCCATTGAAATTACTGCAAGCGCATTTAGTCTTTCCGAATTCATACTGCTTCTTAAAAAAGTTTTTATTATTTTCAATGTTGAAAAACAGCGCTCTGCCTCTGATGTAGTCATAGAAATTGTCAAGAGGATTTTCATCAGTTTCGTAATTTCACTAAAAACAACATCTAGATTATTTTCCAAGATAAATTTCAGGAGCTCAATTAATTTGTAATATTCATGAATATCAGTCCTACAATAGAATACTTTTCGTTCAGTTTCAAGCTTTTCTTTGTCAATCATGGGATAAGTTTCAGTGGTAAGTACTATCTTGTTTTGGGATATTTATTCTTAAATCTAGTGAAGCAATTCTTGTTGAAAAATATTGCATCTACTAAGTGTTTAGTAGAAGAATCTTTGTCCATTATATCAACAGATATATTGTCACACACATCCTTAGCTTCTACCGTGAGTGTATTTGAAGGATTCTCACAGTACTTTGATTTTCTCAATTCTAAAATAGCAGTTTTGAAATCTGTTATATATTCATTAACTTTAAACACAATAATTTCACGAGATTGCATTTGGTTGTAGATTATTTCAATATAAGGCATAATCTGATTAAAAAAGCTCTAACCAAAACATGAAATTATTATAATTCAGGTATTTTAAAATTCCTGTTGCTTCTGCAATGGTTTGATCTGCATTTGATGTTGACTTAATTTCAGTAAAGGCAGTTTTTTAAAGGTTGCAAATTTTCATGAACTCTATTAATGGTCTGTATGATGAAATTCCACCTTTTAGAGGATAGACTTTTAATGCTGACGTCCATATGTTTCTTGAGAATGGATACATTTTGGGGGGGATCTTAAGAAGAATGTTTGAATAGCCAGAATGTTAGAGAAAGAAATTCCTGCGTTTCGTGTAGTACTTGCTGCATTTCTCATCGTTAAATTAAGTTGATGTGCATAACAGTGAATGAAATGTGCATTACTATAAACTGCTTTTGGTTTTGCTTGAACTCCTGCTTTATTGCCTTTCATGACATTTGCACCATCAAATGTCTGAGCTATCAGTTATTGTCCATTTCCTTGATTATATCCAATTGTTCTAAAATACGTTTTGATATGCCATCTGCAGTTTGATCATCTGGAATAAAGAATCCCCTAAAACGCTCCAATATTTCTCCATTCAATACGTACCATAGAATAAGGAACATTTGTGTGTTTTCCAAAACATCTGTTGTGTCATCAGCCTTGACAGCTACAAAGGAAGATTTTCTAGTTTCCGTCCTTATCTCCTCATGGTATATTTGTAACAGGCAGTCAAGTATCTCATTATGAATGGTCTTAGAAATACCTTTGAACACTGCACTGGGTTCTAAGTGATTCTTCAAATCTGAATCTAATTTAGATGCAAGGTGACCTGGTGGTCTAGGGGTAAGGTGTCAGACTTCTATGCTGGCGGCCGGGGTTCAATCCCCGGTACCGGCATAGATGTATCTGATTACCAAACCCTTCCTTCACCTCTGACAAGACATCTTGTGAATGTGGGGAATGCCAGGCCTCCACCGAAACTGTAGGTCCTCCATTTCATCTCACAATCACCCTACCATTACGCATTAGCGTAAGTGCGTATAACCTGAACGGGTAGTAAGACGTGGTGCTAATAATAATAATAATAATAATAATAATTTAGATGCAAAATTTACTAATCCTATAAATACCCCTGGATTTACCAAATCCTCTTTTTCATCATGCCCACGTAAGAGAGTTTCAAAGTTTCCACAAAAGTGAATGTAGTCTATTATTTTGATAAAATTTCAAGGTTCTTTTTAACTTTTATATTATGCTCATTGATTGAAAGTCTGTATGCCTCACTAAGTTTCTCCTTAATACTTACGATTTCAAAAAGTGACAGTGAAACAACATTACAAACGTGCTTCTTTGACCTATCATGCTTTTAGGTTATTTCTTTCATTTTTTTATATTTTTATAACCACCTTTTGTCCACGATATATCACCTCCAAACAGCAAACACGGAAAGGCAAACAGTACATTTTTTACTTCACAGCCGCAAAGCCAGCTTTTCCGTTGTTACCATTCAGAATTAAAGCTACGAATCGATTTCTTGTTGTTGCTTTGGCTGGCTGAGATATTAGAATATCAGGAGTTGAACGACCTATTCTCTTAACTGTAACTTTCTCATGGAGAGATAGCTGTGAAAACCTATGCTGTTGAAGTTCACTTAAGTCACATAACTTATTTCTTGGGGATGCAAGGCTATGGTTAAAGTTTTCTGTTAAATAAAAGAACTGAAAAAAATTGAATCAAATATAATAGCTGGAAGCAGAATAAAAATATAATTCAACACTCTCTACACTTTATCACATTCAAGAATATGGTACATGGTTTTTAATCACAACACACTTTGTGTAAAAAAAAATCCTTCCATCATCACGCCAGAGCCGGCACTACGAGAGCAACAGTGCTCTATCTACCTGGCAGGTACGCCTTCCTCCCCACCCTCTTTCTATGTGCACATGCGCACAACAGTCAAATACCACGACACTGGAACTGTGATGCGCACAGTTTCATACAAAGATTTTTGTATCTTTTTCATAAACTGGGCGATGGCTACTGAAGTACTGACACTAAGATTAAGGAATATATATTGTAATAAAAAAAAGCATTAAAAAAAAGGATTGATTATTTTAAATGTTATCGATGATATCAAGACAAAATAGGGGGTTCTGCAGTTTCGCAGTGCTTATAAACGAGACACTAGTCACTTTGACCATAATATTGATTTGTTTATGCATATTATTTGATAGATTAAATTTTATGAAAAACAATGGGTCTACCTAAAGCAATAACTTATTACCGGATTATATTATTTTGACAAGACTTAATATTTATTAATATATATTTTAATTAGATCTGTACCCACACTGGTGCTGGTGGGTCCAAGAACAAAGTCATTAGTATTGAATACTTGGGTTATTTGGTGACAGACATGTCTGGCCTGGAGATGTTTTTTTTCTAAATGATTTCCTACTATTCCCTAATATTTAATTCTACTTTTCTTACCCCAACCCCGTTAGTGTATAAAATCAAACCTTGAACTCAATTTCATTGGTGAACCAGAAAACACGAGACAATTGGTTCGTGTAACTCATAAAATCAAACGTATAGAAAGCTTTTCTGACGCTCATTTACAGAAGTAGGCTTTATGGTGTACACCCAGGAGCTTATTATTAAATTAAACATCTCATTAGTTGGATGTCTTAAATTAGTAGTTCTCAAACTCTTGTTATATTGTACCCCTTGCTAATGGCTAGAATTATAGTGAACCCCCACAATAAAATGTCAACAAATACTGGTTTTAATTTTCGTATGATTACCTGACAGATTATTGAAACCGTTTTTAATCCGTGGAAAAAAATATTTAAAAGGTGAAAAATCTATTCAAACAATCCTAGTATGAAACCTTTAACATATGCTCTTACTAATAATCGTTATTATAAGCTTAAAAATACTAATTATACTGTAAATAGTATATATAATAGTTTTTTGTCGTGATTTTAGATAGTTATTTCAAAAATTAAGATAAAAAAATATGCCACAGCATCAATTTACAAATAAAATGGTTTAATTCTATTTATGTAGTGTTTTACCTATTGAGGTATTGGTTTTAGAATTACCATGTATTAAAAACCACTCTCACGTGGATAAGTTGTTGAGAAATGTATGATAAACTTAATGGCAAAGTCAGGGGTATGAGGAAATTCGTTCAGTCTCAGCAATAACAATTCTGCCAAAGATGTTTTCTTTATAATGGATTTGAGGATTTTATCACAGGACAGAATAAGACGTTCTTCCCTTTCTTAAATTACTATAAGTCTGGTAGAATAGAGTTTACTACTGCAGAAAAAGTGTATCAAATCCAGAGTCCACAGTTTAATTATTATAAAATTATTCAACACGGTTTTTAATCAAACTCAGACATTAATATCGTTTACAGTAGAACGATGAAGCGCAAGTCCATTTTATTCCTTGAGTTTTTTAATTTTATTTTGTTATAAACCATGTTATAAACCAGTGTTTTGTGTCTACCCATTTACTAAGCTCATTCAATCCCTCTAAAATGCTAGCTATGAAAGCTAGCATCCAAAGCCACTGCTCATCTGAAAATCTATTACTAAACTCACAATTTTTGTCAAAGAGGAAAACTTGAACATGTCTTACAAACAAGAAAAGCAATTTTCTTTGGACAGTCACATTACCTCGGTGTGGAAGAGAAGATGCTTTTGCTCGATACCTAAAAGACAATAAAGTTAAACAGAAAGTGATCGTGTGTATGCACTCAAACTGTTTAAACTAGTTTGTTTACTCTATAGAATTAGATATTTAATTAATTTTAAGGGAATAAGTTTTAGGAACATAAATAAATATAATATCCCGCCACGTTTGGTTCTCTTGTCTTTTCGTCCATCTTTCCTTGGAAGCTCTATGCCTACTCACTGAAAGCTGTGTACCACATATTTGAAACCCCTGCCTTAAGCAACAATGACAATGGTGTAGGTAACTACTAAACCAAGATATATATTACGCTAAAACATTGCCTTATACTAAGATTATCTCATTAAATGCACCCAACGTCAACCTATTTTTTTAATCAACAAATCGTCCCCATTTATTTTTAATTTTACATCAATTTTGAGCCTGGTGTCTCAGACCAGGTATTTTAAATTTAAGGAAACTCCAAAACCAAAAAACATACTTTTACATGAAAGATTTTTACGTAATAGTCTGCTTGACCATCGGCGTATGGTCTCTTAAATAAAGAACTTCAGGATTATGAAACTTTCAATACGTATTTAATAAGACCTAATGGTGTATATTTGAAGCAAAGATATTTAATTAAACATAAATATTCTGATTCAGACACCTTTGACCACAAAAACACAAGCTTGTGTTACTTGAATTTCAAGAAAAGTAGAAAGATTAAGTTGGGGATTTAGGAGATGCGAGAAAAGGTAAATGCTTTTGCACTTTTATATCAAATACTTTATGGTCTAAATAAATATAATTTTGCTTAAATAGAAAAGAAAATTAATTTTCTTCATATGGTTTTATCCACATTTGTTGAATATCTGTCAAGGGTGTCCTAGAATTGAATGCTTTTTATCTTCATTTAAATAGTTGGTCATCAAATGGCTCTACTTTTATGACAGATATTTAATAACTATTGATATTACCATATGAAGAAAACTTAACTTTATGTCTCTATTAAATAAATATTTTATTTATCTATACAAAAAATACTATTTTATAAAAAATCTAGAGTTATCTTTTCTCGCGTCTCTTTTATACTCACCTTAAGTTGGGCATATGCGTATGTATTTTAGAAAACTTTAACGTATTCAACCAAGTCTTATTGTATTCTTACTTTTACAGAATTATATTACGTTTTTGACTCTTTAAAGCACTGTGTGAAGCCTTTAAACTGAAAAACATATGAAGTGAAACTTGACGTGTGCGCTTAATGAAATATAAGAGTATGCAAATAGGTGGTTTTTATATAATGGGATCCCTACAACTTGGAATTCGTGAATTCTGGAGCCGTTATTTCTTATACCAAACAATATAGCAAGATGAAACTGAACACAGGCTTGCGTGATAAAATAAACCTAAACTATGTTTATCTGTTACGGCTTTATTTATATTACGGGAATTTATTTGGCAACAATTCAAACGACTTTAACCACATCATTAATTAAAAAATGAAGAAAAATGTAATACTGAATCTCTTAATTTCTACTTTGGAAAACTTCAAGGCAACTCAGGTAGATCGAAAAAGAGAAAAGTTGGCTGAGTGTAGCGTTCGGGAAAGTAAAAGCTGTTGGTTGGTAACAATAAGAAATTTCCAAATTATATACTCAATCGGATAGTAACTTCTTACCCGGAAATTATGTTGAGATTAGTTATTTTGACCCAAAACTCTAAAATATACGGGCATTTGAGATTATCTGGTTGGTGGTCAGGAAAAGCTAATGTAAGATTTTTAGGGTTTAAAATAATGCCTTTAATGATAAATTATTATTTTAACGAAAGAGGCCGTAGCCAGCCAATAATTTCAGGGGGCTTTGGTGGCCACAACCCCCAATTGATGGAAGCTAGAACAAATTATAAAAAATAAAATTATAAATTTGAGCCCCCAAACCCCCCATGGTTACGGCCTTGCGAACGAACATACCCTTATATAAAGAAAAGGGGAGAGGGCCTGTATCAAGTGGCTCCTCTGTAGAACGTACTAAATATTACAAAATTTTAAAAATGCATTCTTTATCTCTAGCTATAATATGACTTATTTATTTAGACTTTAAAACTCTTTCGCCTATCTGTGTTGATGACACAGCCCCCTATAGTGATTGATCGATTTGGTTTATCAGCTAGGTCAGTCGCTGCTGTGGCTAGTGCCCTTCTCCAGGACGTTGGCCATATATCCCATAATAATTCCACCTTTTTGATAGACAAGAGTAAAATAAGGAGAGAAAGGTTGCGGATTAGGAAAGAATTGTAGGAAAAATCTGTCTCCAGTCATGACCCTATACTTGCAGTTTATTTGATGAAGGACAACACCTTTGTGCAAACCAAGGATTGAAGTAAATATAATCGGAGGGTAGTCAGTGAGAAACACATCACCATTGTTAAGGAACCAGGGTTACGTTACTAGGGTATGTTATACCATCCTAGATTTCAGCTAATTCCATTTCTGCCAGTTTGGTGGAATTCTTAGAAGGTAAAATTGAAGTCACTGATGACATAGAGGCTGTAGGTTGTGAAGGTATGGTAGTAAATACTGGTCGCAAGGGCGGTGTAGCCACTTTTCTGAAGAGACAACTTAGTAGACCACTCCAATGAGAAAAGGGATCTTCCAGTTGAAGCGTCAGGATGTGAGGGACAGTGGACACCAAGCAAAAAAAAAAAAAGAGAGATGATGTCATGCTCCAGTATCCCACTCTACCGTATAAGCTAAACTAAGGTGGTATATTACGTATGCGTCAAGAAAAAACCTATAGACTTTAAAATGTTGGAGAGTATGAAAATAAGTATGACTCTATTAGAGTAGGGTAGGGTAGGCATGACAGACAAAGGGGTAGCAACCAGGACCACCCCACTGAGTAGAAGTAAGAGCAGGAAACCACCTTGGACTAAGTCAAGGGTAAAAACCAGTGATAATACCGCTATTCACATCACATCACATCCCATTAGCATACTCTAATACACTCGGGAAGGGAAGCATGAGAGCAAGTTACAACACGTACCAACCAATTGGTCACACCATGTAGTTTAGGAATCTAGCAGATGGGCGTTTCGCCAAGATTCTGAAACAAAGAATCTTATATTATTAATATTGGTGGGGGGGAAATGAAAAGTATGTTGGGAAACAGAATAAGGGTATTTAGAGTTACATGTGGAGACACTACTATTTAGGGGGCTGTGTCACATCTCGTTTATCTGAGAAGAGCTTTGGGAGGTCGATGGCACCCTCGAGACAAGATGACGTAATTCCCAAGTCCATAAGAGGATTGAAGGCACCGGGAAGTTTGTCCTAGAAGGACTTTGCTAGCTTTCGAAAGTTTTCCTTAATGGTAGGCATATCCAGGTCACGATGCAGAGTCTCATTCAGGACATACAAGGTGCGTCCACGATGACCCTTAAACACATGATCTGGAACGCCTGCATCCTCTTCATAAGTGTTCACCAGGTGGCCCCAAGCTGGACACGCATATTCTAGGATTAGTCTAAGCAACTGCTTGTAAATTGTTAGACCATTCCTTGTAGACAGTATGCTACGCCTGTTAAGCAATGGGCCTAGGACTCCCAGCTGGACATCCGGAGTGAGTCTGGCCTGTATAACTTTCTTTTACATGCTAAGAGCACTGCTGTGCTCTTCTCCACGTTAATACTTGTCCTCCAGGTGGTTATCCACCACCCCTACAACTGTGCCAGGTGCGTCTGGAGTCAACTCTCCACCAGCTGCCTTCGCCACGACTCCGCTACTAGAGCCGTGTCATACGCATATAGTGCCAACTTGGTGTCTGGGGATTTAGTAATGTCATTCACATACAGACTAAAGAGCACCAGGCCCCACGAAAGAACCCTGCGGCACTCCATCCAATATGATTCTGGCTTGGGAAGTAGCATTAACAAAGGTAGTGGAGAAGGTGATGTGGGTTAGATAAGATTGTACAACCTTAACTAGGTATATGGGCAGGTTCAAGGAGAGGTGTTTGAAAAGGAGACCTTCGTGCCAAACATGGTCGAAGACCTTTGCCACGTTGATAAAAAAAGCATTAGTCAGCCTGTTGATGTTGAAGTTACTCGTGGCCTGCTCTACGAGCTGGACGAGTTGGTGAGACGCAGCGTGTGTCCCGCCCGAAAGCCTAACTGCTCGTCCACCAAGATGCCCGCCTCACGAACATGTCGGGTCAGTCTAGTCAGTAGAAGTCTCTCGAACAACTTGCCCAAACAGTCGAGCAAGCTGATCGGTCGATAAGACGAAGGTAGGGCCGGGTCCTTACCCAGTTTATGAAAGAAGAGGACTTTGGCGTGCTTCCATAGATCAGGGAAGTGACTCAGAAACAAGACGTCGTTGAATAACTCCACGAGGAGGTTAATTTCCTCCAAAGACAGCTTTATGAAGACCACGTTATTGATACAGTTGCGTTCAGGGAAATTGTTTAGACTTAGAGCGGCTAGCGCCCACGACATTTATGTCGCTCCGTGGGTTCAGGTTCATCCAAGGGTCTATACGAGATCACACAGAGTACCTGAGACACGTACGTGCGTAATGTGCACTTGGTCTGATGGGTCATCAGTCGGTAAAAATTGTCCCTCTAAGTGTTCAGTGAGAGTATCGGTCTTCTCTTGTTTGGAGTTGGCCACCCTGGTTCGACCATCAATAGGTGTACTTGGTTTGAGGACCCTCATCAAGTTCCTCGTCATGCGCCACTAGGACCTGATCTGCACAAATAGGCTCTCAATCTTGTCATCCCAGACACCTTTCCGGTCTTCTTGGACCATCTCGCGAACCATATGGATTTTGCAGCTCCAGTTGGCCTTGTCTACCTGTTCCCTTGAGAATCGCCAAAGCTTCCTCAGCCGATTTTTCTCCCACACTTACCTGAGTATGGAATCGGGCAAAGAAGCCTGTGGCACCTTCTTAGGACGCTGCCTCAGCATCGAAGCTTCAAGCGACCTTTTTATAGCGGAAGTTATGAACTCCGCACCACGATCGATTTATGATGTTGTTCGAAATGTAGGGGTGGTCCCTACCTCTCTCTAAACACATTCATTACCTTTCCCAGTCAGTGTTCTTAAGGTAGTGCTATTCATTGGCGCTGAGAACAGTGGGGAAAGCGTCACGGATGGCTCAGAGAAAATTAAGTGTGTAGAGTGACCCAGGCAGTAGAGAGGGTGGATGGCGTGGTCTGTGCAAGTGCGGAGGAGAGAAGCAAGGGCCACACAGTGAGGCACAACAAGAAGTTTGAGCCTATTAATTGGTAGCTACCTAACATTACTGCCTCTGACCATAGCACTGACCAACCGTACCTTCTTCAAATGGTTTATGATTTTCTGACATTTGACGTTCCTAGATGGCATCCTGGTCCTTTATCCCATTCCAGTTGGTTTGTTACTGCAAACGGGATTCTGAAATTATATGTGGTCACAGAAACACCGGCACCAGCCTTTCGGTCACGTGTACAGTTTTTCATGAAAGTATTACCTAGTTAGTTGCTACCTGACTCAGAATTAAGTGTAAGCCTTCATGTACTGAGCAGGCCAAACACCAGTAGTTTCTTATAAATGAATCCCGATACCTACATGGTGATCAGTGGAAAATGGTTGAAGATGCGATTTCACGTAATACATTCTTCTGCCATCCTGAAAATATATTGTTGTGTATAGTGGCATAGCAGAAAAATATCAGTTAATCTTATCTTGATAACAATAAACACATCAGGTGATGATGTCCGAACATTTAAAGCCCCTAATATAAAATTTCCAATACTCAAGACAAAATAAACCTTATTAATTGGTTGGAGTATGAGGTTACAGAGCCACCACTTCTTGCCAACATTTCTTTAGATGACCTAAATACCATTGTTAATGAAGGTCTGTGTGACAAAAGCTTGTTTCCCCAGCTACCATGTTACATAAAGGCCGTTGAGAGATCTGTGAAGAATGTTACAAAATCTTCCAGGAAGGTATGTGGGCAAGAGAAAAGAGATGAGTTCCTTCACTTTCAGCTGAAATCACGCCTATAAATGGCCTCGTTTGAAACAAAGAGTGTTTACAAATTCTAATGTGTCTTAACATGCCCGTGGTTGGCTGGTTGGGAATGGTGTGGGAGGAACTTGAAGTTCTGCCACCTTCACGTGGTGAGTTCTGTGTCACTTAATATAAATAGTAGGGGAAGAGCTGCACACTTCAATCTTTATACTTGTGTAAAGTAGGAGAAAAGAGAAGGTGACCAGTAATCTCCACTTTTTGATGATTTTCTAAAGTTTTCTACTTCTAAGACACGATTTACCTTCTCCTATTAGAGTGAGTCATTTCATCCAATTTTCAATTTATCACAAGAGGCATGTACTTATAGAGCCTAATAACTCCTACATGAGCTTTTCCTGACTACCAATCAACTAAAATCCCAAGCCCGTATATTTTACAGTTTGACCAAAATTACAAATCTTTGACATTGTTTCGGAGGCAGAAGATATTATCTAATTGAGTCCCTATTTTGGAAATATTCTGTCAATGCTAACCAACAATTATATTTCCCCAAACGTTTAGCTACCCCAACTTTTGTATTTTTTCGATTCACCCTAATGTGCACCTCATATGTATTATTTGAAATTATATATAACGAGCTTTATTTTATACCTCTGACTGGTCGAGAACTGGTACGGACACCTTTAAAAAAAATAAACCAAGAAAAATACTAGAGCATTAAATACGCATTTAGGGAAACCTTTATTTTGAGCACCTTAAAGTGTTTATTTTTAAATTCCCATCTAATGAAAGTCTGATGCATTATAAATCGTGTCAACCAATTCAATTAACTAAAAATACAATACATATAAAGGGGATACTGCATTAACTAGTTTGTTTACTCCAAAGTATTAGATACTTTAATGATATTTTAAGGAAAAGGTTATTTGAACATAAAGAAATATAATATCACGTTACGTTTGATCTCTTGTCATTTTATCCATTTTTCCTTGGAAGCTATATGCGTACTTCCTGAAAGTCGCGTACCACATATATGAAATCACAGCCTTTAACAACGCTGACAACGGTATAGATAACTCCTAAACTCCTAACTCTTATGTGCTTACGTATTTAGACTAGCCTTGGTTTATAGTTTAAAAAATAATGTTAGCCTGATATTGTACACCACGTGATCACTGGCACTGGAAACTCTAAAACAAAGGAAAATAATAATTATATATTTTAACCCCGTGACTACCTGTGCGGACAACTTCAAAAATAATAATCCTAGAAAGAAAACTCAACAACAGAATATTTTCCCCTACACATAGACCAACACAAGTCTGAAGATTTATCGTGTGAGCACTAGTTTGAGATATTAAAAATGTTCCCAACACTGTCCGCTATCAGTTTAATATAGTAGTGATTAGTTTTCTACCCGCGAAACGCCGGGCGCTTGCAGTTAGTTAGTACCATAGATAAAGACTGTTATAAGTAAGTTTAATTCAAACACAATGAATATGTTGACAGAACCCATTCATACACCGAGATTATAGTAAACTATTTATTATTAAAAATTAATGAGTCCAATTTATAAAATATGATAAGCTTTATTTAATAATAAACATATATTGCATATATAAACAAGCAGTGGAAGTCAAAACTTATCAAGTATAGAAGCAACAATAACTAAAGAAACGTGTCTCTTTGTTGAAGCATTTAACAGTTCAACCAAAGCTTTCTTAAAAAGTTAACAAAGTTAGAAGCTTGCTATTCTAGCAGAGTGATATTATTCGTACAAATTAAATACTGGCTAAAACTATAAACAAGCCAAACAAAATTATACTTGTGTACATATTATACAACCATAAGTTTTATTAGATTAAGTGGTCTCATTCGTTATTAGGTGAGTACTCCAGAATTTTAAACATAATTTATTCTAGTTCAATAAATAATACTGGTGGTTACTATGATTTTTAGGGTTTCAAATATTTATTCATATAATAGATTAATTTAGATCTTATTATTATTATATTATTATTACTATTATTATTATTATTATTATTATTATTATTATTATTATTATTAGCACCACGTCTTACTATCCGTTCGGGTTATACGCACTTACGCTAATGTGTTATGTTAGGGTTACTGTGAGATGAAATGGAGGACCTACAGTTTAACGTGGGATCCGAGCCACGGTGGAGACCTGGCATTCCCCACATTCAAAAGTTGTGATTAATACACCTCTTGTCAGAGGTGAAGTAGGGGTTTGACGATAAGATAAATCTGTGCCGGGATTAAACCCCGGACCCCCAGTGGAAAAGTCCGACAACTTATCCTTAGATCACCAGGTCACCACCAATTAATTCTTAGCATTCTAAACTAAGCGTATACATTTCAACTGCATCCATTAAATGTTGCTACTTTTTAAAAAAATAACCATACAATAATATTTGTATGGAACTGAAATACTATATTTAGAAGTTTGTTGGAGGTAATGCTAAACTATTTTCAAAATAAAGTTCTTATCTGAAATATAGAAAAGTTACTATGTCTACTTTCTCAAATTCATATGCCAAATCTTATCAGTGGTTACCACTTTCGATAGATATTATCAATATCTATAGAATAACATTGATAAAATAAAAAGTTAATAATTTTGGTTGAAAAAAGTGTGTTTTACGAGAGGCCCTTTATGGGAAAATTGAACAGTAGTCTTTATATATTTTAAGACAAAATGTAAGATTGCATACACTTTCTCTCTTTTATTATAAAATATATATACTTACTAAACACCTCTTAAATTTTATGAAACGAAATAATATACATTGTTTTAGAAACACTACACCAAAGGGATTTATGAAATAATTTACACTGCTACGAAAATATTGAAAAAATAGGAATATATATGACCACCAAAATCATATATTTAATTTATTTGAGGTATTTAACTTGAACATTCTGAGACGACTGATTATTTATATTAGCACACGACTTATAAACTAACTTAAATCTTTAACAGACACAACATCCATCCCCTGGGCATTAATTCATCACTATGAAAAGGTAAACCTACATGTCATAAATGGTTAACTTTTTTGACATGCCGAGGTTCAAACCCGAGACCATTATTTCATTATATAGACACGTTACCAACTGATCTAAGGTGTCGTACCATATCAATTATCTTCATATTTCAAAGGCCCTATACAAATAATGGATTTTCTTAAATCTTATTTTAGAAAAAATACAAGTTTTATAAAAATGTATTTTAAATATAACATTTATATTTTTAATAGTGCTTCACTTTACAATGGTATAGCAGTAAACTTTACAATAATAAGATATTTAATATCTCAAATAGTTTTGGGATCACGCAAAAAATTGGATATTTACGTCTAGGCAAAATACACTCAAATTCATCTTAGCGAGAAAATGAGATTTGCGATTTTGTTTGTAATGTTAACTAGTGCTTAAATTCAAAATTCAATAAAAATAGTTTACGTGGATTGAGAGAATAGAATTTTTCTCTTTTTGATATTCAGTAAACTACCTTTAATTTTATACTGGATATCTAGTTCCAGAAATATTACGGGAGAACTTTATAAAAATCCTAGATACCAGATCGGTAATGGCTTAGCTTCTAGGCCATGCTACAAACACAGACACACACAGATCGCATCGTTAAATAAATAAGATGGGCTCTCGAAATTAGACCTTTGAGGGGTGAAAAAGTGGAGAAGAAAATTTTCGAAATTCCCTTATCTAACTTGTTCACTAAGTAACATAGATCCTTGAAATTTAAAACTAAGATTACTTTTTAGAATGGGTTGATAAGTTCCTATGGTTTTTCTAATTTTATTACCTAAATGAATGGAGAGGGGCAGAGACAAATAATAAATCACATGTTATTCGCTCTTGATGAAATGTGATAGACTTTTTTTTTG
>CABFVX010004856.1:30378-58695 GCA_902151425.1 Timema shepardi
GGGGCGGGGAGGGAGGTCATAGAATACGAGTATAACATACATTTGTTTACGGCAACCATGTCCCGATGTGCGTAGGAGAAATGGGGAAAGGGGGGGAGGATATTTAAAATTACCTAAGCTAATACAAATAACTATTTATCAGTTTGGTAGGAAATTGAAGTTTATCAGGCAGCTAAAGGGACCACACCAAATAATTATAAAAGTTTGAACAACTTTTATTTATAAATGGGGGACCCAGGGCTATATAGTAAGCGTGTCTCACTACGTCTCGAGAAGTGGTCACCTACTCAAGCAAGAAGTGACGTCACTGCTCTGACAGATGCATTGTACCGGCTCTCTCATAACATGGCTACAGACACAGCTTTAATATAATATTTGTGTATATGCTATCAAACTTATCAGAAACTACGCGACTGTGTTGAACCCAATGATGATAATTTCAACATTAATTTTAACAACGCTATGATTAAAAAATGTTTGTAACTTTTACTTTAGTACTAGGACTATTCTATTTTTAGGTACAGTAATATTCACACTGGTAATATTAATCACTATACAATGTAGTAAGCCTTGATGAATTGAGCCTAAGTTTTCATTAAATTTACAAGAATCTCAACTAATATTGTTTTTTAAGCATCGCGTCTTACTACCCATTCGTGTAGTATGCTTAATATTGTTATTAATAAAAAAATAAGCACGTAAGTAAAAAAATAATGCATTTAGAGTAAAAACAAATCATGTACTAGTTATTTAAAAATAAATACAAAAAAAAGGAATATTTTCCATTATTAATTTAATTTTAACCTTTAAAATTCATCGCTAAAATAAGTGAAACTCTGTTGACCATAATAATTAAATATTGTGTATAAGATGTATTGAAATTGTTGTCGTGTTTAATTTTAAATAAGAATTAAACACAACAATCGTTTTAATAAAATGTACTAAAAATAATGTTCCTTAGGTGAATAATATTCCAAACATATCTTTATTCAACACATCCTTAAATTTATTTATATGCGTTCTTATCATTTCGTTTTAAAACTAGATTTAAACTAAACTTGTCAACAATTATTTTTAACTCGTACAACCAATAGTTATTTCTGATTCAAAACTAAAAGTAGCTAACAATAATTATTAGAATATTTTTTTTAGCAAATCTCTGGTTGGAAAACTTTAAAAAATATAGCAATATAATAATTTATATACATCAGTAATTTTAAATTTTCTTTGATTGTATCCATTTCATAGTTTTCTTTGCTTTGCTTCACTCACAATGCGAATATATATATAAACACTCACACATGTCTAATTTTAATAAAAGTACTAATTCTCGCACAAATGTCCATAGGCCTACATTACTATATTAGGGAATTTATTAGATGTTCTTTTTCTAAGTTCTTTATGAAAACTTTCTGCCTTCTGTATAAACTTCCCTCGCCATGAAGTGATTAAAAAAAGGTATTTAACTCATTTACAGTAGACTTTACTCTAAAGAAGGTAAAGAGAATACAAGCTTCTTCCTCCAAAAGTCATACGCCTTACGGGATAGAACCCTTATCATATCTGAACGTAAAGTTTCTTTATTAGACCATTTAATAATCTTTCTCTTACAGGCCAATGATTTTATTTGTATGGGTGCTAAAAGTTTTGTTACACAGGTAGTTAAACAACATTTTTCCTCATATTCACGTTTGATTAAGCATAAATATTCTCGTTTTAATTCCTTTTGTTCCACCAAAATTCTTCCTAATTCGTTTGGAATGGATTCTAGCTTATCAAGCCATCTTTAAAAAACCTTTTTTGATACACTTTTTTTTAAATAAATTCAACTGGGTTCTTAAGGACTCTACAGTTTCCCTTAATGTTTTTTATTCTTAAAGCAATTGCTTATAGCTTTTTAAAGGTATCACGTTTAACAATGTCATCTTCTTCAAAGGGAAAGGGATTGGTCGTAACTGTTTAGTTTATTTCAACGCGAAGGTTTTTAGGACTTAAATGTTTATTATTTCCAAAGCAGCTAAATGAGTACGTTTAACATTGAATCGTTCTTCTATAAACAGAGCCAGTTTCAATTCATTATTTTGTTCCGTCTGACTGGGTAGATTCAAAAATGTAATAGCAGTTGTTCGTAGTATTTTTCTTCGTGGTAGACCTACAAAAACAATTTTTATGTCATACTCATAATCAGAGGTATAAAAATGATATTAGTAAACATCATCATTTGGCATATTACTGAAAGAACACGTGGGGCTGTAGTGGGTATTCGAAAGCAGTATCAGAGCTGAGACTTCACGACAGTATTTTCCCCTCCCAGTAGCGAACGTTACAGAGGCAGCAGCGCCAACATAGAAAACAGACCTAACTATCTATCTCTGTGAGGACCTTGGGAAATAGAGTAGAGGATGTTCGAAAATAAAATAAAATTGGTGTGTAAGGGAATTTAAATTGTGTAATCAATTAGAAGGACAACTCTTATATATAAAAAATTGATATTTCTAAATGCTAGCTAGATAATATATTGTGATGAGGGTGTGGGATTTAAAATTTCCCAAACTAATAGAAACATTTAATTACCAGTGTAGTAAAAACCTAAAATTCTGAAATAAATTAAAAGGGACCATTTCAAATAGACATAAGAGTTTGAATATCTAAAATATGAAATGGAGCCCTAAGAAAGAAGGGAAAGGGTTTAAAAAATCTGAATAAAGGGGTAGTCTCAATAATCTATAGTACTTCCTTACACATTCAGGCAAGCTTCAGGGGGAATCTCTAATTAAATTTATCCTGAGTAAACATTTCTTATTTCAAAAGAAATAGGTACGTTACTTGATTTATCTGAAAAAAAAAAAATGACGGGGAAACTGTTAATCTCAATTATAATATTTCAGGAGCTATAAATATAAAGAATGTACTAATCCAGTATATTAATATAAATTCTATTTTATTACTGTAACTAATCAATGACATACATCCCATTAATAAATAAATACCTCTTTAGTTTGTATCATAAAAAATGAAATTTACTTAGAATTTCAAAAATGTTTAAAATGTTCTAGTCGGTAATAATTATTTAGGAAAGATATGGAGAGGGTTGGTGTATGCATTAAGATTATATGCACTTTAGGAAACTTTTCAAACTATCATTCATATTGATAGAAATTAATATACCAAACTTATGCTGGTTGGAATAAATTTATTCACGTGTTATTCGGTTACGTTATTGTGGGGAGTCTCGACTACTTTAAGCATCTATTTTCTTGTAATAAGTACTTAATACACAAATCCAAGTCTAATCAAATGTCTGAGACAGTGCTAAATTATTACATTCCTTCTCAAATTACCCTTCCCCTCATTAAATTGAGTCCCTAATTTTACTTTTTTTGAACGTATTAATAAAAAAACTTTTTTTCGAGGTAAATATAGTTGTTTTTTTTGCTCTGATCCAGACTATGTTTAAACAAATACCTAGTAAAAGTTATCATAATATTTATACAAATCTAATTTTATAATCGCCATGTAAAATTAAATACACATCAATTATAATTATTGAATAAAATTGATTTAATCACGATCGAATACATTTTGCTACCATTGACTGAATAAACTATAAACTATCATGAGAAATTAATAAATATATATTAATAGTCAATTAGGCTATGTGTAGCTAAGTCATAATTTTAGATATGGCTGTGGATCTATATAAATAATATAATTTTACAAGGTACTATGTAACACCAAAACTAGCTATTCCTGTAGTAATAATATTATTTTCCCATTCATGGTTTCAGGTTGAGTGGTTGATTGAATATATCATGGAAACTGCAGCGACAATCAACAGTACCGCATGTGTTATCAACACAGCTAATACCTTCATGACCCTCATGACTACACTGTTAGCCGCCCAGTCTCCAAACATATCACCACTTGATTCCAACAATGCTGAATATGACTTCATAATAGTAGGAGGAGGGTCTGCAGGCTGCGTTTTAGCCAGAAGGCTCTCAGAGATACACAGTTGGAACGTCCTTCTCCTTGAGGCGGGAGGCGAAGAACCTGACTTTGCTGATATTCCCGGACTAGCTCTCTTCAATTCGGAAAATTCCTTGGACTGGTCGTACAGGACTGTCCCAGACGAAAGATCTTGTAACGGTATAGGCTGCTTTTGGCCTCGAGGGAAGGTTCTTGGAGGAAGCAGTGTCTTGAACGCTATCGTGTATGTAAGAGGTAATCCACAGGACTATGACCAATGGGAAGAGTTTGGAAACAATGGATGGTCCTTTAGAGACGTACTTCCTTATTTCATTAAATCAGAAAACAACCATGATCCTTCAATTGTAGACCCAAATTACCATGGTTTTAATGGTCCATTGAATGTCGAACAATTTCGTCACTTAGATGAAAATGCAGTGACAATTGTGGAGGCCCTCAAAGAGTTGGGTTATAATGAGGGTGACTTTAATGGAGCCCATCAGGAAGGGCTTGTGCTTAGGTCACAGCACACAGCCTACAATGGGAGAAGATGGAGCACAAACAGAGGATATCTCCAGCCAGTCAGATATGTTCGTCCCAACTTGAAAGTAATTACTTATGCTACAGTTACAAAAATTTTGATTAATCCTCAAAGTAGAGTAGCTTATGGCGTAGAGTATGTTTTGAATGAGGACAGGAATACAGTATTCACAGCTATGGCAACGAAAGAAGTGATTCTAAGCGCTGGATCTCTGAACACTCCTCAAGTACTAATGTTGTCTGGTGTTGGACCAAGAGAACATTTGGAGGAGCTTGGAATTCCAGTTATAGCTGATTTGAGAGTGGGTTACAATTTACACGACCATACTTATTCTTCTGGAGTTGTATACCTTCTAAATGAAACCTCCAAATTGCATTGCTCACAGGAAGAAAATGATTATTTAGAATATATGACGACGGCAACGGGGCATTTAGCATCAACTGGTGTAACACAATCCGTGGCTTTCGATAAACCACAAAACCCCGACGATGCTATAGAGTACATGTTTATAGGTACAGTGAATAATCCAAGCAGTACAAAAGTATATCCTAGTCCCCTTTCTTACTATGATAGATTTATAGTTGGTGAAATACTTCTCAGGCCTGTAAGCAGAGGAAGGGTAACTTTGAAATCAACCGACCCTCTGGACAGAGCTCTCGTTAATCCTAATTACTTTGCAGTGGATTCTGATGTTCTTATAATGGTTAAAGGCCTGGAGTTTGGCCTTAGGCTTGGACAAACGAACGCTTTTAGAAGTAAAGGCTTTACACTTGATACGAGTTTGTTACCAGGATGTGAAAACTTTACGTTCGCTACAGAACCTTATTGGAGATGTGCAGTGAGGACAACTACCGCAACTGTTTTTCATCCAGTTGGGACTTGTAAAATGGGACCCTCTAGTGACACCGAGGCTGTTGTAGATCCTCAACTCAACGTTTATGGAATAAGAAATCTAAGAGTGATAGATGCTTCAATAATGCCAAGATTAGTTCGTGGAAACACAAATGCTCCTACCATTATGATTGCAGAGAAAGGAGCTGATATGATTAAAGCCTCATGGCTTCAAAATAATACGAATGTATAAAATAATTTTACGACCATTTTATTTATGATCTTAGAATATTATAATTATTATTTTGGTATGTTAGGAATGATAGATAGAAAATGTGGTCTTCCCCCAAAAAATATGTTTCAGTTCAATACAATTTAATTCAATCCTTAATACGAGTGAAAAAATAGATGGGCCTTTTATGTTAAATAATTTAAAATCATTTGTCATCAAAAATAGAATTAATTCAACTTTTTAGTAATAACATTTAATATTATAACATTTATTTGACTTGATTTAAAATGAAGAGTCGACATTTCTAATTGCATTATCTTAGTGAGCTACAGATAGTTACTTTGTTATTAAAAAAGGAGTTATTTTCATTATAAAAGACAATCTACAACACAATTGAAATAAAAATTAAACACAGAAGATTTTTATGGTTACATTATATATTTCTACGCACCTTTTTAACTACCTGCCCAAATTTTAAAGTTACACACTGATGAAGTATAAATGAGGAGATTAAAGTGAAATTATTCACATTTGCGTGGAGGAAAAGTGGAAAATAATTTAGGAAATCTCACTATACCCATCTAGCACCAATACCCCACGTGCCCATTGAAGTGTCCAAATAATTAAAAGTGTTTTAAATAAACTGCACTCAATTCTAATGTATAGTGTTATAACTATTTACAGAACCAAAATAAAATAAAAATATTGTTTCAAGCACAAGTTTTTAAAACCTATAGCCTTCACGAACATAGCATCTGTCCTCAATAGTGATTTTATCATTCAAAACACCAGTCATTAATTAAACAATTAATAAACATAGCTATTTTAAAAATTAATAATAAAATAAAATTACACTTTAGCGTAATTTAAAGTCTCACTTTATCCTGGAGTTGTTGCCATATTCTTTTGAAGGGCGTATTTAATCAAATTATCTTCATTGAGAGACTTATTCTAGTTAAAAATAAAATTAGAACTAATTTTAAATTATATAAAATATAAATGTACTTTTTTTCAACGTATTACACTACCAATTTGGACTAGATTAATATATTTTAACAGCGCTAAGGAGTAAAAAAAAGCAATATATTAATTAGTAATCATGGTGTGCCTGGGCTCCAACAATCTGTAACTTAGTTTACGGAAAGATTATTCAGTACCTGTGTACTCACACCTTCAACGAAGAACAAGCGCAGAACAGAAACTTTGTCACGTGACGAGCTATAAGCCAATAACAAAATTCTAGCCTTATCGGCGTGAGATGTTCCGCTAAAGTTCAACTTGTTTTTACCTTATCCGCTCTGCCTGATATGTTCGGCACAGGAATCCCAATCAAACCAAAGAACCAACCATCTCAAATGAGTGCGAAAGCACATTTGACAACGTATGCGCTTTACAGCCAGATGCAACCAGACAATCTTGCTGGCCGTTGTAAGAATATTTGAAATGACCCGTAAATGTAAAGCATGTTTATAGAAGTATTGGATTGTGCCAATACACAGCGTTATAATTAGAAAACATCCATCGGGAGAGTGATTTAAAATAAATGTTAATCCACTAGAAATTAAAATATCCTGATAGTTATCGTCTAACGCTTTCTTTGCAAAACAACATGGATCAACATATAGTGTATGAACTGCTGGGCCACTGAAGCAAATTCTGATTTCTATTTTCGTCGAACGTTTGAATCAAGCTTACTATTGTACCGTTGCTCTGGGAACGCCCGAACGTACAAATAGTACATTCCTTCCAATGGGGTTATCTCTATGTCCCGATGAGATAAGTGAATAATGATAATGAATATGACATGTAACTATCTAAGATCTGGACTTAGCTTAAGCTTGACTAACAAAATCCTGGTGACCATGATAATTACTTAACCATTCTATAAACATTTCCCAGCATCAACAGGAAATAGAACCCGGGACTTCTATGTCAGGATCCAGAAGCTATGACCACTATACCACGAGTCTAGTTAATATTTAAGTTGAAGTTAAGTCACATTTGAGAGAATGAAGATTGATAAGATATTTTTTAGGAAAAACCACCCCAGTACAGCTGGGTGGGGATTGAACTCTGATCTCCCCGCTATCAACAAATTGGATGAAATGGGCTTGATATTTAATTCACGTGCCCACTGGTGCGGTGACGGTGCATATTAGTTTATTAATTAAAAATAATTTACATCTTATTAAAATGAAGCAGTTATCCGGCCTTTTAAGAATAACAATTTGGACCACCCAAGCCCCTCTCGTTGTTCGACACAACCCGCATTAATATCTGTACACATTTGACTATCAGAACCCAATATATAGCTTCACTACACGTGCCTTTGATCTCTCTTGGCAGGAAATATGATTTACAAGCGACCTCGTAGTGAGAATATTAATAGCCTTCAGGTGTGACAAGACCCCAATTGTGAGTTGGTTCCCATTCGACCGTACTCAAAACTACCCCTCTTACCTTCGTCATTGCATGCTGAATACTTCATTATTTACAACAAAAAAGTGATAAATTCTCGAGGAATCACAGATATAGAATGACCTCATTTATCATTCAGAATATTTTATCACACAGACAAAAAGGCAAAGATATTGAGTTCCCCACTAGACTGAGATGGGGAGTGACGTCAGAAGCTAAGCTTTTTTTTTTTAGCACTGCATCATTCTATCCATTCTCTTTGAACACCTATGTACTAATTAAAATAATGGTAAGGATTAGGAAGGTTTAATAGAAAGGAAGTGAAGCCGTATTTGCGTGGAAGTAGAGTGGAAACCCATTTATGAAAAACTACCCTCAGTGCACCCAACTTGGAATAAACCCCAATCCCCCCCCATCTTTGGCAATCTATTCTAACACGAGATTAGCGCGTTAGACTACGCAGCCACCAAAGCAGACTTTTTATAATTTAAATGTTTGTTATTTAACATGCACTTTCCAAGTGAACTTATTTCATCGGCACGATACCAACTGTCTTGATTTTAAACCCAGTCCCCCAGCAGCACTGTGTAAGGGAAATCGTTAATTTAACTAATGATTAGTTTTTAGGCTGTACAGCAAATAGAGCTCTGTACCCTGAGATCAACAGGCAACTAGCTACCGTCTAAGCTAAGGTGTCGGACAGAATCTCAAAGCTTACAGCTTTTGGTTTTAGCGAATATTTTTCTATTGAGTGTTTTATAAATTCACGTATTATATCATCACAAGGCCTAAAATCTAACTTAAACAAGGACATTATTCCTAGTTTCTTACATTACTTCTTAAAATCGAGTGTTATAATCTTTCTCTAATTTTGTGGACCTCTTCATGCTACTAGTCCAGGCTATCGACATATTTATACTAATAGGGTTGAATATAAGAAGGTAGAGTGTTAAGATCCGTGCACCGGCATTTGGTGGAGGGAGAGTGGGATAATATTTAGAAAAAAAACATTACTATTTTAACTACAACCTTACTATCACGGACAAAATTGTGTCCATCATTTCAGCTCCCATTTTTAACAACTCGACCAATAGACAACTCGTATATTTTCTTATAGTAATTTATTTATTAGATCGTTCAGGTTATATTATATTGTACTAGAAAGTTAAATACTCTAAGCTCAACAAACCAGATAAAGAGGTATATATTTTAAAGATATTTCACCAAATTTTTACTTGATTTAAATGGTCAATTATCGATGAGTACGCTAACAAAGGCCTAAACCTTATTTGGTCCTGTTGGCTGGTAAAAGTAAGGTCAGGGTTTGAATCTTTAATAGGTTTACTTAAAGTGTTATTTTCTTAAGTGGTTTTCCCTTATTCAATGAAGCAAATCTGGGTACATTTCCTCTAAAATTACATCTTCTTCCATCCTACCTCATTAGTGTAAACAAGTGGGTATCCAAGATGCGTAGTAGTACCCATTTCGGTGCCCACATTGTGCAAGGTACTAATATCACAGTAGACTAGACTGTCGATGAAGGGGGAGATCAAGGTTTGAATCTCGGTCGGGTGTACTGAGGTTTTTTCCAAAATTATTTTCCAATATTCCTTCTCGCAAATTCGGGCACCCTTGCTTTAAATATAACTTTCCTAATTCCTAAAATCAATAGCGTAACTATTAGATATGTGGATAGGTAGTAATATGTGGTATTAAAAATAAAAAGATGTGTAGTAATACGTGGGGTGGGGCAAATGAAAATAAGGCATCACAAAGTGTGTCTGTGCCTTGTGAGCGGTAAAGGAGTGGAAAAGAAGGGAGAAAGTTAACACATATAGCACATCCACTAGTTAATAAAACCTCGACCTCTTGAATTAAAACTTGCTATACTAATGCTCTAGCTAGCTTTATTAGTGTTTATATTATTTATATTTTGAAATAAACATTTTTATATTATGCCGAGACACCATACAACCAAATTAAACACTACGTGACTTCTTGGAAAAGTTTTTGCAAAACCTTATTAGACCCTAAGCATAGTTCCAAAATACCTCATTTCTTTGTAAATTCATTTGATAAAGGGAAGTGGAGTGTCTCAGTTAATTACATGCCACAGATATTAATTGACTAGATACGAATAATACGTCCTCATAGGATACAGGATTATATCCTGTTACATCACAGAGCTAATAATTACAGAGTGTCCTGTTAAACTTTATGATTGCAAGCTAGAGTATACATAAACCAGTGTCAAATGAAATCAGCAAGTCAAAGGATATGTTAAAGAGATTAGCTACGTGTATCGGACCACATACGAGAATAGTGGTTGCTTTGGTAGGAGAATCATGAGGCTTTGTTAATGCTAATAAGGACTTCGACTCTTTGTCAGTAAAACACATGATAGGATTTAATTTTTCACCCTACATTTTTATCGGTGACCCTTTGTGTTATTTCGTCAAGGTTATATTTGCTTTGTTTAGAACCATCTCACAATAAAAGAATTAGTTGGGTGAACTGTAAATAAAATAACAAATATTAGCCTTAAGATAGGAATAAAAATACAAATTTGAGGAAAATAAATCATAACCGATAAAAGCTATTTATATTATTGTGGTATTTAAAGTAAAATTTATATATGCATTAGTTTTACCAGCCTACCACTTATAAACTTAATGAGCAGGCTAATCCCAACTAAAGCTACCAACTAAATCTTTGTGTTTGCATTTATATATATATATAAGGACTAATCCTTGCATATATCTTCTCCAGCACCAAATGAAATTGAATTATGACCACCAAGATTTGTGGTCAACCATAGTAATTACTTTTATACGGAAAGATATAGGACCTATTGAATAAATATAATTTTGATTCTTCATTCATCGGATAAACTTTCAGCTTTATTCTATATTGAGATGAGTTTGGGTTGCAACAAAATTAATAAGGGATCAAAATCTTATATCACCTGATCATAGACTTTATCAAATAATCAAGTAAAACAAACATTGTAATAAATTAAAAAGGCACTGTATTTAAAAAATATAATTGTGAAATGAATTACATTTATCTATAAGTTTGATTATTATCTGTAAGCTTTTAAGTCTTTAGAGTGCTTGAAATTTGTATATTAAAATTTCATTAAATTGTAATCTTGGGCATGTTTCTTAAGAAAAATAGTTTAAACATTTTTGTAATGTTATTAATAAATAAACAAAATAAAATTTTCTCAGTCTAAAACTCGTTTTAATTTTTTTATTTATCTATAAGTAAAGACAAATTTAATTATTTCCTGTAGCAGCTTTTAATCTCAAGAATTCTCTATAATTTCATCGAAAAGTTGAAAAATTTCGTCTGAATAAGCTATAATATCATTATCATCATTAAAAACAAAAAATACTCAAAATAAAATTATAAAATATATTTCACTTTTATTAACCACTTAACGTAATGCTAGATTTAATTCAAATTCAGTTATTAAAACTAATATGATATGTCTACCATCAGCAATATGTTCATATAATCAAATAGTTGATGAGAAAGAATTGGCCAGTTAAATTTATCAGATCACTGATCGACCTTAAGAACACCGCTACGTCTCTAGATTGACATCTTATATGAGTCAGAGACTTGTAAGAATGGAATACACATGCTATGTAGGATGTAGCGTCTTGGGAATAAACACCTCTCTCAAGACTCCTCTAACCTATCATGGTTCTTTATGTCCTTCAAGCGTAGCTAGGCGCGTAAGCACGCGCAGCGAGAAACTTATAGATTGATAATCCTGTGTCTGCTTTCAATCCCCGGCATTACCCGACATTTAAGCCTTGGATAAACTTCCATCAGCAGGAATAGTTGGGTCCTCCTTCCATGAGTTCTGGGTGTCCACGCTAGGGAGTTAAGGCAAAGCCTAGGCATCACCCTGCTCAAAAGAATTTAAGGTTTCCCAATTGGGAATAAAAATTCCAACTTAGAAACTACCCTAAGGAAGGATTTTGGCCTAGTTCACCCCGTTTAGGGCCTTAGAGTAAGTGAGACACCTAACCTTAGGAATAACTCTAAAAAAGGGCCCGAAGTAGCCCATCAGTGAACTCGTGCAGGGGTCCCTATCGGCTTTCCTCGAAGGTATTAGCTAGCAAAGTAACTAAAGAAGTGTTGAAGTTTTGTTTTAAGTTGGTTTCACGTGTATTTGAGTAATATTATATTTATGTTTTATATTTAATAAATGTGTTTATTTTAAAAGGGAAGAGTTATTGAACAAGTCAAATCTCCACCTCCTAAATTTTCATCTTTCAAAACAGCAGCATCTTTGCTTCCTCAGTACTATCATTTGAACTTAACCAAGACATTTTGGAGAACGCCATCATAACTAAACTTCACTGGACAAACCAGAAAGAAGCAACACTGAATTCTGGAGTGAAACAGAGACCATGACTTAACTTAGCAATTAGTGTGAAACTAAATTGACAAATTCTTAACAGCACAGCACTGCACAGCTTAGCTTGGCATTCTGTGTGAATCAGCCTTTACTCACCAATTGACTGGCTGTGTTATGGGCCCGGATTCAAGGTCACGGACATCCTCTTCAGATAGGACACCCCTCAAGATAAGTTGGACCTGCGGCACTAGTAGCCCAACGAGGCTATGGATAAATAAAGACTAAACCATAAGAGCGGGGCACTGGATCTATGAGAGCTCAGTTTGACGTCACGTGATATGGTTCTTCCCTCTTTCTCGCACGTCTGTTCTGCCGTCTTCCCATTAGTCCTTGTCAAACTGTTAGAGGATCCAATACCTTTAATAGGAATGTTTGTATCTGAGGTGGATGTATTTGGGCTTTTCTACAGGTAACTTTCCTGCAACAATGTTTAAGATGGCAGTTTCACTATTGAATTGTTCGCACGTCATGTCTAGTAGCTTAAGGGGGCGTTTGTACGATTGATTATCATGTTAGTATAGTTAACGCTTGCGTTTCAAGCAACATTATTTAAGGCAGCGTTATCACCATTGCTAATGCTTGCGCTTCACTTAAAATATGTAAGACATTGTTATCTCCATTGAATTATTTAGACGTCATGCTTATTAGTTTAAGGGAACTTTTCCGCCTTTATAATTAGAAAATGTTTCTTAGAATTGTGACTGTCATTATGTTTGCTTTCTGCACCAGGCTATTAACAGAATTGGACAAATTTCGCAACCTAGCTGTGGGACTTATATGCGTGCTTCGCATGGCACTTTGTTATGCCAATGATTTTCACTAATATTATTATTTTTTAGACTTGAATGTGAAACATCCCTTGCTCTAAGAAGTTATTTATTGTACCTTATATGTTTTATCACTTTTAGGTTAAAGTGCTATCCTTTATGTTTTAATTCATTTTTGTGTACAGATTTTATAAACTCACCATATATAAAAAGAATGAAGAGTTTTTGTATTTGTGTGTCTGCCATGAGGGTTGCACGATATATACCACACGCAGAGATCTGAAATTTAAACATTAGTACCCTATTTGCATGAACATGTGGAGCTTGATGCATGAGTTTTAAAGATTTTTTATTTATGGTTTAAGTTAATTTAGAACTGTATTGAAAGAAATAAAGTAAGATATTTTTCTCTCTGTTTGAAGCAAATAAAGCGTTGCCAGGGGTAATGTTGGGTACTTCTGCTAGTAGTTTTTGTATAATTACTTGTATCCTTTTAGCACAACATAAGTAGTATCACTGTAATGTGTGCAAAACTTTCACTGATGAATATTTCACTAACTTGCAGAAGACCAAATTTAAAAAAAAAACGAGATGCCACATAGACCAAAAGAAAGCAACAAATGGAATTATTGTCCACGAATAGAAGGAAAACAAAAGCGGGGATTACTCTTCAAGAACAACCAAACTTTCTCCAACCTGTCCCCTGTACCATTTTGTTTGTATTTCTGGACCACATCGCGCTGATTCATGTGCTACGTGCGTCACTTAAATGGATATAAAAGAGATTGCTATGACATGTTTGGTTATAATTTATAGCGAAACTGGAGAAAGGAAATCTCTTTTGGTTGGCGAAACTTTTGTTTACAAGATTTTATGAAACGGTAAATGGAAATGTTCGTGCTTTGTTGTTTAAAAAAAAAGATTTATGTTTAGGTTCATTCACATAAATTTTAAAATTGTATATGATTATTTTGATATTTTGAGATTGAATAAATATTGCTTTAATTATTTTTTCTGGATTTTTCTCCGAGCTTAGTACATTTAATATTAACCAACCCGTATCGGGGGGGAAGTGGACTGGCTAAGTGTACTGAGATATTGTAGCAATTTCTAGACTATTAATCATGTTACACATCCCAGGTTATTATTTTGAAAGAAACGGGACGTTGTGTAGTAATAAATATATCGAAGTATTAAAGACCAACTACCGCAACCCTAAGAAGAAAAAAACAATATATAGAAAAAACTGAATAAAAAATATTTTCAATTATCTTGCCATAAAATTTAATTTAATAAATAAACATAGTATTCTATGATACAATTATTTAATTGAAAACATATATAAATTTAATTCATAGCTATTAATTATTTATCACCCGCCTTGGTGGCGTAGTTGGCTAACTCGCTTGTCGTGTTGAGCTCTACTGCTGAGGACGGGGAGATCGAGGTTCGAATCTCGGTCGGGTGAACTGGGGGTGGTTTTTACTAAACGGTTTTCCACTCTCCTTCCACGAAAATGCGGGTTTACTTCCTCTAGTTCAACCTTCCCAATTACTAATCCATTAGAGTAATTAGTACTTAAAGCGTATAACCCAAACGGGTAGTAAGACGCGGTGCTAAATATTATTATTAATTATTTATCATCAAAATTTGGTGGCTACGCTCTTTGTCTTATACTATACTACAACATGCTTGTTTTTATGGCTATACCAGAATTAATTTTTGGGCTATGCTAATTTACTCATTTATTTCTGATAGCTATAGCATACTTTCAATAAATGACCAGTGAAGCTTATGATCAATGATTGCAATAATTTATAATTTAAGGTGGGGACTGCTGGTTAAGCCAATTTAACTGTTAGTAAAATATTCACAATGCGTATAAAAATAAAGTAAAAACGATGATTTAAACCATTTATAATATTTTTAGGTTTAATACAATCGGTCAGAATATGTATTTTAAACTAGAAAACATAAAAACAACCTAAATTCTATTTTTAAAACTACAGTGAGACCTGACTAATTCAAAATTCCATAATTCAAAATCGTCTTTAGTTCGAATTTTTCGCCCGGTCCCATGATGTTTGTATTAAAACAATGTTGAAAAATATTGAATAAATAGAATTTTGTTTTGACTAATTCGAACTTTTCGTAAGTTGTAATGTACTGTGCAGTATGGTTTTCCTACTTCTAGTGCGGCGCCGTGTTGTTCTATTTTTTGAAAAAGGGGAGGTAAGGTTGGAATGATGTACTTACCCTTCTTCACGCCCCTCCCCCTAACCGGTTCCCCGTACATCTTTGTTTACACTTAAAGTTCTGTACTCCGTTAGTCAAGGTCAAACCTCTCGAGAGGCTACGTGAGCTCTTCTTAGTGATTCGGTCGCAGCGATATTCTTGTGAATAACGAGTTTATTTAGTTTTGTTGCTAAGTTTTAGTTTTGTTAAGTACATACTGTACAGTAGTGTTTGTGTAAGTGATTCAATTTTTAAGTCAATAAATCAATTAGAATCATGCTACATGACTGAGAGCTTTAAATCAGGAAAACAGATTGAAATCTCAGACTTTTTAAAGAAATTGTGAAAATATTATGTCCAAATAAGTTACGTTAAATAAAGTTTTTGAGCTTGGTTGCAAACTTAACTGTGTTTCTTTTCAATTCCTTTCAACAAACTTATTTAGCTCGAATTTTTTTCCTGTTCCTTTCAAGTTCGAATTATTCAGGTTTCAATGTATTTGGCCTTTTTACCCTAGATATTTATTATCAAAGACGGCTTCAAACCTTTCAACATAAATAACTTTCTGCCCATCGAATCACGCATAGCAGACTTTCAGAAATCCCACAATATTCAAAAAAGGGTTGTTTTATGTCAAAATACGATTTATAATAGTCAAATTATTTAATCTTATGTTGTTATTTTTAAATCAATAAAACTGAAATGCTGCTTTTTTGATACACGTTTATCAAAGTAAATTATTATAAATATATCGTACCTTCTAAAATATTATATTTTTATGGTCACAACATAAAACTTTAATTTGAGTGGTTTTGAAGCTTCATAACTATCAATCCCATAAGAAATGCCACAATATAGTAATTTTCCTACTAAAGTTAGCGGTGGCCTTAGGTTTGCGCTAAAATTTGGTTTCTTTAGTAAATATTTTTATTTCAATCTAATTAGCACAGTGTAGATTTAATCTCGTTATTTTACAATATGAGCTTTGATAGTTTGGTGGTTACATGGTCTCAGGCATCATGTTAGCAATATCTGATTGATGACATGATGGTTGAAGTTTTAAAATTATAAAAGTGACTAAAGTCTGCTTTTTCTACTTGTTATTTCTCATACTCTTTCCATGTTAATAGGGGTGCATTTACTTTAAATAACCTTCCTTACCCCTAATAAGTATATAAATAATTTAATAACCTTTTTGTTTGAAAGAATAAGTTTAAAAAAATATATATATATAAAACCATGAGCCCATGATTTACATTGCACCTAATGGGATATCTTGTTTTTGAATTTGTTCGTACAAGCTTGCCTTGCAGAAATGAATATCTCTCCATTTCTCTCTCTCTCTCCCTCTCTCTCTCTCTCTACAATACAGTCACGAAGTGAGGGATCATGTTGAAACCACCTAAATGTCCTGAAGCAGAAAGTTGTTTCTAGACTTTCCTCAAAGAAGAGCACACACAAAGACTTTAGATACGAGAAAAAGAAACTTTTTATTTGTTTGTGTCACTGTTGAATCTGCTAGAAGGGTTTCATATTGTGCCATCTACTTGACTTACATAGTTTTATAAAGATACGTGATTATGGTGGTTTATTGATCATGTGGAAACTTACATTTCAAAAGGTGTTTGAGTTGAACCATCTTAATCGAAGATGTAAGACAATCGTATTGATTGAATGCAAAGATTGTAACATAACCTTTTTTCCTAGGTCCGTATTCAGAATTTTATTTTGAACAGTTCTGGTTTTGGGTGGTTCTCGGGTACGTCCCACCAACAGGACATAATAATAAACTGTCCAAGCACTATTTTTGAATTGGTTGAAAATATAATTGGTTTTTTTTATCACTAGGAATTCTATTTGAATCAATTTAGTGACCAGCCTGAGCACTGAGGAATACAAGCATAGTATATTAATTATACTTTAGGTGAGGAGGAGGTAGACAAACTCTCTAAACACCCCCCTGTCCTTCCCCTCCATGGTTTAGTCATGATATTTTCTCATAAATTGAATTTAATTTAACTTTAATGTTTTCAGATCAATAAGATAAATACATTACCTTTCAATATCATTGACAAAAATAGTTTTTATGTTTACAATAATCATTCTATTTTCTAAAATTATTAATAGCTGTATATTAACTGCCAATATAATTACCAAAAATAATTTTCATGTTTACAATTACTTTCGTAATTTCTCAAATCAGTGAAATATCATATATATTTAACACTGCAATACACGCCTCGTATCTGACATATAAATGAGCAGAGTTTTATAAGACAGGATAGTGACGCTTGCCAGGACTTCATCCCCAACTCTTCTAGTCCTTTAGCACAGGCCCCTCTACCGTCAGTAGAGCATTGGACGTGGATAAAGGAGGTCAATGGTCGATTCTTGCACCTTGTATCGCACAGATACAGCACGCGTGGATTTGTAAGTATTTCTAAATGTTTAATTTTGTGTTTACAATTCATTTTATTTTGGTATAAGATGTAATGCCTTTCATCTATGATTATATTTTTTCTTGAAAAGAGTTTTAGTAGCTGATAGGCTTCCATGTATCTCAGAGATACAGCGCGTGTATACTTGTACTTAATATGATTATTTTTTTATAAGCAACAATTTTTTGCATAACTTTTGTTTTGAAAATATTTCGAATAAATAAACTTTCAGATTTTCAGATTTATTATGCCGTCCACAAAAATTGTTGATCTAAGCAATCCAATCGACGTCGAAAGGGTTCACCAACTACTATTTGATGGCTGTGACATAAGTGATGAAGAACTCTCTACCACTTCTCCTTCAGGTCCATCACCAGGATCATCGAACCTGATTCCAGAAGTTCCAGAGGAAGATTGTGACACCGATGCAGAGGAAGAGATAGAGGTATGGGAAGAGAACTCTGACACAGAGCAAAGTGATGTGGAGGCATCCTCAGACAGCGATGATGGTGAGAATTCTTTTATATGTCATAGAAAGCAGGGGAGGAAGGTGATTGACTCTATATCTTGGAAAAAAAACTCCTTATCCCAGTAAGAAGATGGGGAAACACAACCTTATTAGAAGGCTTCCAGGGCCTATGGGTAAAGCGAAGGGTATAAAATCAATTCTAGATACATGGGCTTACTTGTTTGATGACAGTATGATAGAACTAATTGTCACATATACTAATCAATATATTTATACAATTAAAAATAACTATTCACGTGATAGAGACGCCAAGCATGCCGATATAATAGAGATAAAAGCGTTTATGGGGCTACTTTATATAGCTGGAACATATAAATCTGCGAAACTAAACCTAGCAGATTTATGGTCTAGAGGTGGTTTTGGAATTGAGATATTTCGTCTCACCATGGGTATCAATAGATTTCGTTTCCTAATTTCATCACTAAGATTCGATGACAGGGAAACCAGAAAAGAGCGAAAAGCTCTAGATCGTCTAGCTCCAATTCGAGAAATATTTGAAAAATTTATTAAAAACTGTAAAGAGAGTTATCCTGTTGGTGATGATGTCACGGTAGATGAGAATCTGGAGGCTTTCAGAGGTAGGTGCGTCTTTATTCAATATATTCCATCGAAGCCTGCTAATTATGGAATTAAAATATTTGCAGCTGTCGATTAACGAGTTTTCTATACGTGCAACATTGAAATTTATGCAGGTAAACAACCTGTTGGCCCTTTTCAGGTTAGTAATAAGCCTGTAAATGTTGTTCAACGTTTGGTGACTCCTATGCGTAACTCAGGTCAAAATGTTACTGGAGACAATTGGTTAAGTGACACCACTCTCCTGCGCGTCTTGTCAACCGAGTATGGCTTATCCTATGTTGGGACTCTAAAAAAGAACAAATGGCAAATTCCAAAAGAACTGAAACAGATAAAAAACAGACGGCCCTTCTCCAGTATTTTTGCATTCAGTATTTCATATGTGCCACAAAATAAAAAGAATAAAAAGAATGTTCTTTTAATTTTAAGTATGCATATGGATGGAGCAATTGATGAAAAAAGTGGGGAGAAAAACCCCAGAAATCATAACCTATTATAGCAAACTCAAGATTTGTGTGGATATGGTAGACAAAATGTTTTCGGGATACAATGTCCAAGGAGGCACAACAAGATGGCCAATGGTAATATTCTCCACAATTTCAAACGTACTGGAATTAACAGCCAAATAATTTGTTTGGGAAACGGAAATGAAGTACCACCTCGCCCAATTTTCCTTAGTGAACTGGGAAATGAGCTAATAAGAGATCATTTGATTAGGCGATCATCTCTCCCACGCTTGCCTCAAACAATAAAAATTAATCTCCGTGAAATTCTTCCCCAAGATCAAATCCCAGATACTTCTAGCAGAAACTCAGAAGTTACTGAAACAACAAAGAAGCGTTGCCACCCTTGTTGGGAGGAGAAAAAATTGACAAGGCTCACCAAATATACCTGCGAAGGATGCGGCCAATATCTTTGTCTGCAACATTGTTCTTTTGTTTGCCCAGATGGTTGCAACATTGATGATAGTGATGGAGATGAAGATTGAGAAAACCAAAGTGCCCTCTTTATTGTTCAAATACCGCTTACGAAATGTTTCTGTATTCAAATTCAGGTTCTTAGTTTTACTTTGTATTAGTTTTACATGTTTGATTTTTTTGTTTGGTTTTACTTGTCTCATTTAATTTTCCTTGTATTTCTTGTATCTTACTTAATTTACTAATCTAAATTTTAATTGTTGTCTAAGTGCCTTTACGCAAAAACTGATTTATTATCTGTGTTACTAGAATTAATTAGTGCCAATTTTATACAAAATAAATTATTCCAAAACGAATGATTAGCTCTCATTCCAAATAAAATGTTCCATTCTCCAGTTGAGCTCCTAATAAATTATGTTAAATTCCATAGTTCTAAGGAGAGTTAATTTTTAAGAGTTTTATTGACCTATTTTTTTATGTAATCTTTAATAGTTTTATTATTTTTCTAGCATTTTCAATGAATAAAAATGTTCATTTGAGCTGTTTACATATTTTTAACTAAAAAATCTTAAAACAAAATGATTAATAGTGTAGAATTTATTTTGTATCTCCCAGATACATGGCGTGTGTTAATGTACATTCAAAGGACGCGATTTATGGAGTGTTAATATGAAAGTGTGCTTTCTTCTTTGACCTATCTTATGGATATAAATTGACAAATTAAGACTTTAATAAAAATATATTGACCAGAAGATGTACACTCACTATTAAAATTACAACAATTTTTACCAGATATCGAAAAAGTCTCCCCTCCACCCAACCCACCTCCTAGCCCAGATGCATCTTGGAACCACTGGGACTATAGGGCCCATCATTGGGGGGAGGGGGCGTTGAGACCTTACCTGAAAAATTACCCCCCAAACACCGCGGCTCAACTTAGTTTCTTTTCGTTATTTTGCACTCTGCTTCGTTATTTGAAATAACTCCATTCTTATCCTAGCTTCTCTACCTGTGCGTCTGATCAGAATCCACCAAGACCATGCCATCACAACCCCAGGTTGGCCTACTTGGGTTATTGCTTCACCGAATCTTCAGTAGCAGGTATGATCTCACACAATATGTCTACTTAGCCAAACTATTAAATATTAATCCCTCAATCAAATTAAAATAATGGGTCCTCCGGCTATGGATGTTTATAAATACAGAATATACTAAATTAGATTGTTTTATTTAGCTAAAATTCATACCACGCTATTGTGTTAAAGGTTAAGAAATGATAAAGATGAGTATTATTTATAGTTTAATGACAGGCATAGTAAAATTACCTGTTCTTGATAAAGCTTAAAATTATTTATATATCGTACATCTCATGAACTGCATGAACATGTTGCATGTCCCTACGGCTATCATTTCCTTTAGCATTGAATAAATTCTAAAAAAATGTTTTGAAAAAGTACATAAAAATATACATCTTTGATCAATCTCTAATTTTTTCTACCATACAAATAGATTCTAATACTTTTATAAATCACGCAAAAATTATGTTATTTAGATTATCATACACATCAAAGACCAGATTGTTTTTGTGATTGAGGACAAAACCCGAAATTCATAGTTGGGTGGAATAATAAATAACATATTAAAATTATCATGCACATTCTAATCTATTTTCACTAAAATAATATTAATAAAGTGTAAAATAATTGATATGCACTATTGATAGTGCCATAACCGATAATCAGGTGGTTCATTGTATCTGGTTCTCAATATTCTAAACTTATGTTGACACTAGGTGGTATTTTCCACCTTTTAAATATTACTTTGAAATTCTGTCTCTCCTCTACACGCTAATGCGGGTACACTTCTAATAAACTATCCTCTTACTCTCTATTCCATAGATTAAATCGTTAATAGTCTCGATGTTTAACACACTAACCAATATAATGCATTGGACGTTCTATAATAGTTACCTATATTCAGCCACGATTGTAAATACAATCATTTTTCATTTTCCTTAATTGAGTCACCTCACTTATTTCCTGCCAATAATGTAAAGAGAACATTAGATACTGGAGGAAAAAAGGAAAGTGATGTAAAATTTAAAGTAGACATCATCTCATTGAATAAAGCACTAGACGCTAGAATAAAAAGATTCTTGATGTGAAGCTATATTTTATTGGTTTGTCTTTTTCTTAGAAGACACATTAATATTTTTGTTAGATACATAGTTGCATTCAAAGAGTTGTATTGATTTTTAAATACATTTGTATATTATTCTCAATGTATTAATAATAAAATAAGCATGTTAACAACACATTTATTTATATAGGCTCAATTTTCTCTTCTACCATAATATTTAATAGTTATAAAAATAAATAGATTTGGCACCATGTCTTATCATCTGTTCGGGATATACACTTATGCACTAGTTACTCTAAAGTTTTGTGGGATTAGGCAGGTTTATACTTAAGGAAATGTATCCCGACATTTTTGTGTAGGTAGAGTGGAATTTTTTTTTTAACCAACTTCAGTACACCCGATCGAAGTTCGAATCTTGATCTCACCATCATTGGCAGTCTAGTCTAATGCTAGAGTAACGCGTTAGACTACGAGGACAACGAGTCAGGTCATATGAATAGTTATCAATTAAAAATGTAGTGGATATTATGTTTTAATGGTACGAAGATATTTCAAATAATATTATTAATAAAAGGTAAACAATTAAATGAAGTAGTTCTTAAAAACTTAACTAGTTTTGATTTCCTTAGATTAGACTGGATCTTATTAATTAATGTATTTGTATCTACTAACAGTCTTGATGATAGCTCTAATATTTTAGGTTACAAGCAAACATATTTTTAGTTAAAATAACAGCGTTATTAAAAAATCAACTTAACATTAGATGTGTGTCCAAAGATTGTGTATAAGCTTGGCAGATGCCGCTGGTTGGTTGCTGCCATGGCTACTTCACCTTGATGGGACTAGTAAGCTATTTACTCACTATAATTTTTTTCCAAAACACAGAGGGGCCTATTTTTTGACAACTTCCATAGGTGTACCCTGAGTAATGCTCTGTACCACCAGAGCTGCTAATATTCTACATATAGACGACAGAAATGTATGATAGGTCCCTCTTGTTTAGTAATGCCATACGTTAAAAATACATAAATCCACAGTAAAGTAATGGGCAAGTATTTGTGCATGAAAGAAAATGTTGATACTTAATTGGAGGAAGCAATTTATGAGTATCATCTCGTCAAGCACTATTTGCCTTAAGGCCCTTGGCCCTGTCGAGTGAGAGTCTAAAACCTTTTCGTTTGTGGGATGGTTAAAGGCGTGTCGTGGCTTTACAACCGACCAAAGTATCCCTCCACGCCAACAAGAACAGCTGGATCACGGAAACCGTAGTTGGCGCTAGCTTCCGGACAGGTCTTGCGAAAAAATCATACGTATGGAAATATCAGTTTCCTCGAGAACGGGTGAAATATTTATGTTAATATTTTCAACAGCCCTTATAAGATAATAATATGTCAAAGTTAATTAATGTATTTTCTTATTTTTTTATTAAACCGGAAGTTTTCTATTGAAAAATATCAATTTTATCGATATCTGATCACTGTAAAAAAAAAGAGGATGTGTGTATACAAAAAGTATACCTTGATCAACATTCTTCTAAAATTGAACAAACTGCTTCAAAAAAAATTTGCAAAACCATAAGAATTCTTGAAGTAATCCTCTTGTTCCCATGGCTCTGAATTTCCATGACAATTGAAAAGGACCAGCAGCCTTAATATTATCGCACATTTCTAGGATTCAATTTCGGGACTACCATGTTATTAAGCGTGATTCTCGTAATATACCCGACTGTTAATGAGGGGGATATCAAGTTTAAATCCTGGTTGAGTAGATTGAGGGTGTTTTTTCCTAAATGGTTTTCTACCCTCACACCATGAAAGCTAGGGTACATTTTATCTTTGTTAACATTTATTATTATTCTAAGCCTCTATCTTATTTACTAAATCAACTAAATTACTACAAGTGCAAAAACTCAAATGGGTAGTGAGTGAGACGAGATGCTAAAGAAAATCATGAATCAATTCTTACAGAATCGATTTGAAGGTTTATCCCTTCATTGGGGATTCTTATCATCCATACAAGGGAAGTCCAATAGCCTATACATTTTGTAAATCTATAATTCTTATCAAGTCCATTCAGTGGCTCAACAGCTGGGAAGGGAATCTGAGGGGGCTCAAGATCCCCCCACCCCACTCAAATAATAAAAAAAGATAATAGTTAAAAATAAAGAAAGTAGGAAAAAACTTATTAAATCACTAATATGTTTGTATCTTATAATTTTGGACAGTGATATTTAAAACAATTAATCTATAGATAGGCCTAGATTTCAATTGATTTCTTACAATATCCTTTTATTTAAAAAGAAAAGCTGGAACTTTTGAGCAAGTTCAAAGTTCTGTAACTCTTTTATTCGGAGCGCCCATTCCTAACGGCCAATCATTGGGTCCATCCTTATCAAACCTTCTCTATACACTGCAGGGGACCAATAAAGACGTGATTTCTGAGTTGGCTTCTTGATCTTTCGAGAAAATTCTTGATCTCATTATAAACGATCGCTGTGTGGTAGGGCATTGCTCCTGGGATTTCTTTAACTCTAAAAGGAATAGTTGAAATTGTGAATTTGTTTGTGATATGTTACTGTTATTGTTAGTTTTGTCTTTGCTTTTAGCACAATATTTCGTCTATTTATTAATCCATAAAAGTATATTTTGGCTAAATTTTGTATTCTTTATATGTAATTACTTCCTCAAGTACAATTTTAAATAGCCTCCCTGCCCCCAAACCCTAAAACTGGTTGCGCCACTGAATCCATTTAAGTTTTTTTTTTGTAAACCAAGTCTTGCTACCCATCTAAAAATTCCAAATACTTACACAAATAAAATAACAATTTATAAGTTGAGATTTCTAGGAAATATAATTAATTACTTTTGCACGAAAGGGTTGTGGGAAAACATTTAAGATAACTCAATACGTCCATCCGTGATTTGAAGCCTCACATTAACCAATTTAAATCAGACAATTATGAGAACAAAGTCTCCAATGGGGACCTTTTTCAATATTTTAATGGCCTTATAAAACAGATTACCATTTAAATTATTGGGGTTTTAACGAATTTTTAACATATTTTATAAACTATTTTTAACAATACCACTGTTAAAGAAGGTCCACAAAAATTCTTATTTCAGAGTAAAAGTTTTTCAATCCAGGCTTTTGTGTTGTGTTTTTTTTATCACCTATCTGTTTAGGTTATAAGCTTTTTCCTGTATAAATTATCTATCTCTCAACTGACAACAAGTGAATTTTAAATTTTTAGCTAGGTTTTTATTTATAAATATTTAAATTATGTTTGTATTATGTTTTTAATATGAAAGAAATTGTTCTATTGGTCTCAATCTCACTGTCTCCTAATAAAGACTACATGTTTATCACACCGTGATACGACACATTGAATTTTAATTTCTTATTTTTACTTTACTTTTTCAAAGTAAATCCAAATCCTTTATGTAGGTCACGTAGATGAAGGCATCAATCTTATCTTGTCTGGTTTACCAGTGAGGATGGTGTTTCTTAAACAAGTCATTATTTTTCCTTCATAAGTATGGGCACATTTTATCTAAACTTTACCTTATTAATCCATACCCTATAAGTATAAACATATTAATGTCATGAAAATGAGTATCAATATAACTATTTTTGAAGTGTATTAAATTATTTATTTATCATTGAAATAATATTTTAGGTTATGTAGAGATTCAAAAAAAATAATATTTCAGTTATTTTACTATTTACTATCTCATTTGTAATTTTATCCATACCATGTCAGAAACACCAAGATTATTCGCATAAGGTCAGATTTTTATTCAATAAAAATAAATCAACATTTCTTTTGACGAATGATAGAGACCTGATTTTACCGTACAGTAAACGTATCTTTGGCATAATCTTATTTATCAGTACCTTCTCGGGAACTCAATGCCTTCGCTATCAAAGCTTATGTAATGCGATGCTGCTTTGTGGGGATGTTTCGTGATGTGGAATATGTTGCAAAGAACATTGGTGGGTGAAAAACGTGATCAAAATACCATCCCCAAATTTTCTACAGCCCAAGGGAACGAAATCTATTGGGGTTCATTCTTCCATTCAAAGTTTGTAAATAAAATAAAATATTTAGTGCATTAAAATTAATTTACTTTAATAATAATGTAAATTCCACACCTGGTGCAAGAACCTATAAGTTTATCAATATTAATTATAGTAAATGTGTGTTCCTCCACTATACTTTTGTTTACACCATCTTTGATTTGAGTGGTGTTTTTTTAAGTGATGCTGACGATTATTTTAAAAACTGGTTATTTATCCTTTTCCTCCAAATTTCAACTCCTACACAACATATGGACCAATAAAATACATTCTTTTTCTAAAATGTAGTATCACATTATTTTTCTGGGCTAATTAAATCTTTAGAATTTCATTGAAATTATTTTTCACTATTCAGATTGCTTGGAAACTGGCTTCAGTGTTCAAATGGTCCAAATCGTATCTCTTGCAATAAAATAGGCTGACATTGACAGGGAGATCGGTGTTTGAATCCCTGTCAAGTGTACTGAAACTGTTTATTCTAAATGGTTTTCCTATTTTCCCTCCACGCCAATGTGAGTACACTTCCTCCAGGTCCAAACTTTAATAGCGATATAAAGGTAATATTTTATTTATATTTATTTGAAAGATTAATTAATTATAAGTTGAATGTAATTACTTGTATTCTATTTCAGTTTGTAAAATATATAATATTTACATACACATACCTGTTTCAGTGGCTGCATTGTCCAAGGCGTCACTCTCGTGTTAGACTATACTACCTATGATAGGGATATCAGGGTCTGATTCCTGATCGGTTGCTATGAGGTTTTTTCCAAAATGGTTTTCCACTCTCCTTCAACACAAATACGAGTTTACTTTATCTAACTACAACCTTAGTCATCTCTAAATCGTGAGCATAATTAGTAGATATACGTAAAACCTCAACAAGCTACTTACACAGATACACTGTTATTTTTTATATACACGCCTATAGATTTGTCATCTAGTTTAATTTGAGTTATAAAACCCATTTATGTACACAAAAAAGGGTAATATTATTTTAACTAATGTTTCTCTAAACAAGTGAAAATAAGTCGTTTAGTCCATTCTACTTATATTTCTGATCACTTTGACATCTTATGACGTATGACCTCTCTACTACACAAGGCGACATTATTCTTTGTGACAAAACACAAAAACACTCAGTTTTTTTTACGATGCTCTTATATAATATTTTATTTCTGCCCACAAAAAGCTGGACACCTCTGTTTGAACTCAAGATGAAAAGCAATGGCCACCAATCCTGTTTTTTGATTTAAAAAAAATCTAGAATATTTCTAAACAAATGTGTTCTTTCACGTAATTAGCTAACTAGAACCCTTACTAACATACATAAAATTGCACATGGATTAAGCATTTTGCTATCCTAGTATATTTTGCCGATGATGGGCGATAGTCTCAGACGGGTGTATTGAGGGTGTTATTTCTAATTAATTTCACACTTTCTCTCCCTGAATAAAAAATATGAATACTTCCTCTAACTTCTACTTACCCGATTCATATCCCAATGGGGTGGTTAAATGAGCATAGCCTACATGAGTATTAATTCGTAGAACAAAAAATAACTATTGAAGATATCTAGTGCGTGTACAACTCATTGCACAGTACGTGGATAGCAACGATAAGAAGATATAATGATATTTGGGTTACGGGCGTAGCTACATCAAGCATCATATTATTAAATCAGAAAATTATTTTTGGACATGGAAATCGAGCATAGTACTTTTAGTTAGGTGGTATAAGGCTCTACTAATGAGATTTACAGAATTATTCCCTTGCACAGGCTCATCCTTTGCTCGTAGCTTAATCCTAGCAATCTTATGCTATATTTTGCCCCGAGTTTTACTTAGGTGGAGGCTCCCAGAGCCCAACTTTATAATTTAACATTTTTATTGATTAATTCATAACCATCATAATTTATGAATATATTATACATGTTTGATTATTTATTATTGTGTAAAGAATAATAAAAAAAATTAAAACGTTCACAATTGTCTGTGCACATTATAGATTTCTAAATTTGTCATGTTCAGAAATAATGTTTAAAATCATTTTAAGAGTGTTTTCAGTAGCACTACAATAGTGGATGAATTGACAGTTACAGCGCACTTTCTCCCATAAGGTTATCATTGATCCACCACCCTGAATGTGGTGGATCACTTTCTCCCGGAGCAACTCATGAGTCAAGACACTGCCTGTAAACATATGTGAAT
>CABFVX010004857.1:0-33498 GCA_902151425.1 Timema shepardi
TTACAACCAACATACTCCCCCACCCCTCCACCCAATTAAGGGCCCCTTTGTCTGCCAATTAACTTTTTCTTTGTGTCTCAGAAGTAGCAAAAGCATACTACTATGTATTTTTGAGTATTTTTAGTTCTCACTTCTTTTTCACACAAAAAACAAAGAAAAAAGGATATTAACTTATTTATTTATTTAGTTCATATTGATGGCCTCCATCACAGAGACAAACATTGCACCTATTAATGACGGAACGAGTGGCTGACTGACTTTGTGTGGCTGTTGTTTCTTGGCGTTATCCTCTGTCGTAAAGATTGAAGGTAATTAATAGTCACTTCATACACTTTTTGCTTGAGAGCTACCCATACTAAAAAAATCTAATAGTGTTGAGTCAGGTGAATGAAGAGGCAAAGCCACAGATAAAGTACGACTGATACAACTTCCAGGAAAATTAATATTAAGTCATTGTCGAGGACCTCTGCAGAAAAGCGTGTTTTTATTTAACTTTTTGCTGTGTGCACAAAAAGAAAGCTAAAACGTTCAAGTTTCAAAAATACATTCTAAGTTAGTTTTTTGATCCACTACCACTCCCCAAGGTTTAACCATTAAACCCGGGAACAACATGTATAATTAGACGAATCCTCAAAACGAACACTGGTTTAAAAATAAATTTGGTATCTTGAAAATATGTGTTATACAAATACATTTTTTCCCAATTTAATTGTTAAGTCCATGCATTAGCTAGTTAATGAACCTAGAGCTATCCATACAAGAGTGGCTAGGTGAGTGATAACTGACCTCCTTATGAATCTGAAAAATTGGAGCTATTCTTATTTGGCAAATATTGATGGTAGTTTCTCAGTTTTATTTGGTTTACTCATGATCTCTCTGTAGGATAGTTCTGGTGCATCTATTTAACGTTAATACAATCATCCATTCATACTATTTTGCCTAAATTGATTTAAATGTTGGGAGCCAACAATATCTGTAATCATAACATCCAAGGTGATTCATATAAAACAAATTATTTTCATTTGAATACATCGAGATGCTCTGTTATGTTTTCAAACTACGCGGACGCTCTAGGAGTTTCATTTATTTGTTTGGCGCAGCGCAACTGTTCATGATTTGCCGTCTGTATACTCACTCGTTGGTGCTCTAGCCATACTTATGATTGTTGTGAAGATTCAGTACACACAATAGCAGAGGCTATGTGAGCTCAAAGAACACACGCATTCTAGCCGCACAATATCCGTACACCAATCGGGAAGCACATATGCACCCAATGAAAGTCGTAGTTTGGTGTGAAATATCCGGATATAGTAGTCAGTCAAATTTTTTTCAATGTAACTGTGAACACCACACAGTACTAACACGTGTTCATGGAATTAATTGATCAAGTGGGTGATATTGAGCTGCGTCAATAGTACTTGTAACAGAATGGTGACACGTGTAATACGTCACATGGGTCCATCCATCTACCGGACAAGCTCCAGGAACTTGTGACCTCCGAGGTCGCCGGATTTAATCCAACCAGACACTTTTCTGTGGAGCTACCTGAAGGAAAGAGTCCAAGCTACACGCCCTCTGACATTGGACGATTTGAAGGCATTACACACGAAATCAATGATATTGAAAATTCAATACTCTAAAGAATGGCCAGGAATTTGGAACGGCGTGTTCACCTGTGCTTTGAGGCAGAGGGAGGTCATTTTTATCATTTGATGTGAAGGTAAAGTAATCTCCCAGAGATCCTGTACATTTAAAACGCAGTTTATTGCTACTTGCACTATTCGTGTCGGGTATCAAAAGTTCTAGCTAGCCAATCTTTTTGCAAGCCACACCAGCAGGACTATTTATTGATTTACTTGTTTGTATCAGTTTCTATTACGGTTACTTGCAGCCTGATTAGCCCTAAATATAAATATTTGCGTTAAATTTGAGTGAACGATTTGTTTTCAAACAATCCAAATCTACTGTCTGTGTTTTTATCGAGCTGTTATGTTAAGATATGTGAATCCTGATCACACACTAGTTTCTTTACGTTGCGTGAGCTTTGCGAAAACTTTAATTTGATGTAGTCGCAAAATAAAATTAGGGGGATTATTACAGACAATCTGGCCCGGTAGTGGCTCCAGATCATTTTCATTAGGGATCATAGTTATAAATAACACAGTTACTCACAATATTTAAGCCATTTAACAGTTTCTCATTCACATTTTATCTCATGTATGTTTTAAATCACAGTCATCCTCTCCCATATTTTAAAATCATATGGTTTTTATAAACTATTTGGTGTGGCCCTCCTTCAACAATTTTTTGAAAAATGGCTCTCTCTAGTAGCTATGAGTAGTCTTCAATTTGATTTTTTTAATTAGTTTCTTTTTTATACCATTTAAAGCGTTCCTCAAATAGAAATTTTTGAAATTATTATTATTATTGAAGTTATTTAGAGTGATTCCTTCATTTTATACATTAGTTACCTCAAGAAGCTAATCTTTAAAGTGGTCTTCCACAGAAACATTTTTTAAATTGAATTCTTTCAGAAGATTCATAATTTGGAATTGTCCTCCCCAAAACGTTTTTTGAAATGTGGATGACCTATAAAGCTATTTAGAGCTTTCCTCTCCCAGCTTTTTCTGCCAGTTAGATGCCTCTAGTAGTTAATTGAAGAGGTCTGCTCCGGCCAATTTTTGAGAATAGAATGCATCTAGAAGTAATTTGGAGTTTGATTTAAGACCATCTTTCAACTTCATATTTAGTAATATAAGAGGATTTGAAATATATCTAGGGGGAGGATTTATTCTAGGTGGATAGAGTCCCCTACAGTTCCGCTGCTCCTGTGGTCCACAAATATTCTATATTCGGTATTCGTGGAGGAACTGCTCTCAGGCTATTATTAGTCTTCTTTGATATAATATATGTGTTAGTCTACTATCTCTATGCGTAACAATGTTCATTACTCGCTATGTACGACCAATATTCGTACATTAAAATGAATATATTTTTCACACTTGCATGAATCATGTCAATCATTGAATGAACGTGGGCGAATAACGCACGTGTGGACCCGGCTTAAGAGGTGTCTGCGCATATGATGATAACAAATGATATATTATTATTATTATTATTAGCACAGCATCTTACTACCCGTTCGGTTTATACGGACTTACGCTAATGAGTAATGGTAGGGTGATTGTGAGATGAAATGTAGGACCTACAATTTAACGTGGAATCCGAACCATGGTGGAGCCCTGGCACCCCCCACATTCACAAGATGTCTTGTCAGAGGTGAAGGAGGGGTTTGGCAATCAGATAAATCTGTGCCGGGACTGAGGATTGAACCCCGGCCACCAGCACAAAAGTATGACACCTTACCCCTAGACCGCCGGTCACCTTTGATAAAAATAAAATAAAATATGTGTTTTGTATTTTCTTTCCAAAATCTTAACGTCATTTGTTTTTTGTATTAATGGTCTAACTTGCACAGGGGGGTCAACTAACCCTTTGACCACCTTCCCCTCGAATCTGCGTCTACTTACTGTTAATAGGACTCATTATTTAAGGCAGCAGTATAAGACAAAATAATTTTAAATATGTACAGTACATTACATTAGTATTCACCTTATGAGAGGATACTAAATAATTATTTAAATAATACACTTTCACTGCTCTTGACTAGAGATCGAACCCCAACCTATTCTATATTCATAGTCCATAACGTCAATCAATCCCAAAGTATCCACATCAGTGCTATAGTGGTCTAAGCTCTCAGGCCTCACTTTAGCAATGTACTCGATTGTCATTGACGAGGAAATCGGGGTTCAAATGCCATTTGGGTGTACTGAAGGTGATGTATCGTAAATATTTTCCCACTCTCCCTCCAGTCAAGTGCGGGTACATTTCCTACAAACCATATCCTACTAATCTTTACTCCAATAGTGTAAATATTCGGATAGCAAACGGGTAGTAAAATGCGATTAACAAAAAAGAGATCACGTAAGTGAATAGTCAATTCCGTCTCTCACGACAGTTTTCATTAAAGTAATACCTGTATTATCCGGCAATTAAGAACACATGAAACGCATCTGTGGTCGCACAGTATAAGGCGTCACTTTAAAAATGTTCCGTATTGTTGTTTCCACCGAGAATTTTGTTTGAAGCCCGGTCGGATATATTTAGACGTTTTTCCATAGATAGTTTGCTAATACCAACTAACGGAAATGCTGGTTCACTTCCTTTAACATCCAACCCTTCTCATACATTCACCTTAGTAGTAAGCATGTGAATAACCTGGAAAGATAGTAAAGCCGAGAAGATAGAATAAAAATAATTATTCAAAAAAATAAAAATTCTTAAGAGATTTATTTTACCCGTATTGGTCATTGCATGGTTTATTACTCCACTCTCGTCTCGGACTAGAATGAAAGTGAAGGGGAGATCAGGGTTCGAGTCCTGGTCAGGTGGTTTTCTCCTAATTTTTCCCCCAGCCTCCCTTGCGAACAAATGTAGCTAAACTTACTATACATTCGACTTTCTTCATCTGTTTACTACTCCTTACTTATTAAAAATATTTTTGTACAACACAAACCGGTACTAAGTTTTGGTGAAAAAAATACTTATCTTCTCTATGATGGAAACTTTATGAACTTAATGCACCAAACTGCCTTCTCTCACGCGCCACCTAGCGCTCATACTAATACTGGCATTTATTTGTCTGTATTTCAGCTAACCTTTGGTCATATTAATGTTTTCCGATACACATTAATCGATTCCAAAATCCCTAACCGCCCGTCGTAATTATTATTCAAGATGAAAATGTGTATCACGGCTTAGGCGCATTAGTTTACAGTCTCCATGAACCTGATTGGTCAATTCTGTGATCCAATTTTTTCCTACCGATGTGAAGCTCTTTTAATACCTATGTTTGAATATAATCCGAGGCAGATTTGTGTAGTCATGCTAATGCTATTAGCTTTCAGGAATTTTTTATCAGAAATATTGAAACGATTTTATCTCTTTTTTGTTTATCTATATTTTACAACATTTTTATAAATCTTAATTTTACATTACTTTTTTGATATTATTTTTAAGGGAAGGTCGAAATTTTATTTTCTATCTCTAACAAATTCGTCAAAAATGTACTCACAGAATATAAGAAAAAAATAATCCGTTGAAAATAAAGCTTAGTGCCCACGTGTGAGCTTCGGACTTGAGAAATATAATTTCAAGGGGTGTATATTTTTGGTTAGGTTCTACACTAAATGCAATCACATGGCTCAAAAGTGTCAACAAATTCATTACTATCTTAATATATATATAATTCTTCTGTACGTGTGTATGTCGCTGAACTCCCCCTAAACGGCTGGACCGATTTTGATGACATATTTTGTGTGTGTTTGAGTGGGTCCCTGGATGGTTTGGATTCACAATTGAACCCGATAGGTTGCGCTGCAATCGGGTTCTAGGATTTATTTTTATTTTTTAGGGAATTTATTTGAGTTTTTTTAAAAAGATTTTTTGCATATCTGAACATGTAACCTCACAATTTCACTCCCCACCACCACCCCCCAATATTTATAATAATAAATATAATATGAATAATTGACCGTTAAAACCTTCTGAATAGTGAATAATTGAACTTCTGAGAATAATTCATAGTTATGTTTGTGTACCATAGCTGGCATTTATTTCGAATTATGTGGTATTTGACGTACGCATCAATACATGCGCAAGTCTCTTGCGTCGTGGCTTGGAGTTGTTTTGACATTCGATGTGTTTCAATATTCCATGTATCACAATCGCGTGAATATTGAGTGTATTTTTCATCAAGTGTACTCAAATACATAAATTGGGAAAATGTGTAAGGTGCTGTGTTGAAGTGAATATCTTACATGATCTTCCATAAATTTAAATTATATATACGTATTTAATGACCATCAATCTAACTTGCAAATTTTTATTTTAAGTGCTTATTTGTGTCAATGATTTTATAACATTTACGGAGTGTTAAACGTCTTATCGAAAAAACAACAGCATGTAATCCATAAAATTCAAATATAAGTTGCTTATATTTAGGTGTTGTATGTTTATTAAAGAACAATGCTACGTATTCGTGGACGAGGAGGAAATATTGGTCGATGTACACAAAATTCACAAATAGTCCACACCTGTCGGTTAAATCGAATGGCAAAAGATCAATTGACGGACAATGCAAATTTAAGAGTCCAGGTTGCAAACACACGTGCAAATTAAAGTCAACAGCAACGCAACGAACGCCTTTGAGCTAACGGATTGAGACAAAGACAAGCGCGTCAACGAGCCATTGACGCACAAAGAGCAAATGAACATCAGCGCCTGCAAGTACATAACGCATTGACACGCGCATCACTTCTCCGTCTTGCGTTCGAATATGAGTTGGACATCGACTATTCGTCACATTCACAAATTGTTCTCGGCGCTATGAACAAAGAATGCCAACACTGCCATGCATTTAAATACAAAGGTGAATCGGCCGGTTTCTGCTGCGTGTCTGGAAAAGTTGTACTTCCACCAATGAAGTCAATGCCGGAACCATTGAAAACACTATTGGCTGGAGCCACACCTCAATCAAAATTGTGTTTGCGTAAAATTCGCAAATTCAATTCTTGCTTCCAAAATGACATCATTTGAATCAACAAAAATCATTCAGAATGAGGATGGTCGCAATTTTGAATCAACGTTTAAGATTAAGGGACAAGTATATCATCAAATAGGTTCTTTAATCTCAATGCCTGATGCCGATCCAAAATTATTGCAAATCTACTTCATGGGCGATGAGGAGCAACAAATAAACGCACGCTGCCAGTACAACCACATCGAGCAGATGGAGGAGTGAAAAATTGTGGCGACTTTGGAACCGTTTTAGCGAAATCACAACCAGTTGGTCCAGTTGTTTTATACCGAGTCAAACAGACTGCAAAACGACAACTACATGATCGTCATCAAAGCAGACAAAGTACCATTAGGAGAGCATGCGGGCCGATCAATTCACCAACCGTTAATTAAGTTGCAGTTGTTATGGTTGGCGACGCATATGAACGTCGAGATATACGGATCCAACACAGAGATAGCACGATTCACAAAATTCAAGACAGTCATCGGTCTTACGACGCTTTGTAATATCCGTTGGTATTTTAGGAAGGAGAAGATGGATATCATTTTAACATCAAACAAATAAATACTGTGACAGGTACAATATACATATTATTTACTTTTTCAGTAAGATTAATTACTTTTTGTCTTATTTATATTTTTACTCTGCAGGTGCAGAAACCAACAAGAAAATGAGCGCGATGAACTTATATGCATATCGGTTGATGATTCGTGCCAATGAAGACAACAACATTCTCCGATGCCACCAGCTGTTTCATCAGTACATCATTGATATGTATGCGAAAATTGAAAGCGAGAGATTACGGTACATCAAGTATAATTAAGCGAAGCTGCGTTCTGAGGAGTACATTCATTTGCGTGATGCTATTGTCGGTAACGTCGGTAACGTAGATGGAACCACTAATATCAACGACATCGTTACCGCATATATTCTTCTATAATCATATATTGATAGTCCACGTCATATGCAAGAATACATTCAATATGCCATGCCTTTCATGTGCACGTACGGCCGACCAGATTTGTTCATTACATTTACGTGCAATCCTAACTGGGATGAAATTAAAATTTTGTTATTGCAAGGTCAAACAGCAATGCACCGCCATGATATCACTGCACGTGTCTTCAAACAAAAATTAAAATCGTTGATGAACATTATTACACATCACTCTGTATTCAGCGAAACACGTTGCTGGCTGTATTCTGTTGAATGGCAAAAACAAGGTTGGACACGTGCACATGTTTTGATTTGTTTCGTCGACAAACTACGGTCAGAAGAAATTGATACAATTATTTCAGCAGAATTTCCGGATAGGAATATCGATAAAGAGTTGTTTGACATTTTTACCGCTAACATGATCCATGCGGTGCTCTAAACATTACGCCGCCGTGCATGGACAATGGAAAATGTACTAAACGTTTCCCAAAAGCGTGTATAAACGATACTGTCACTAATATCGACGGTTATCCATTGTATCGTCGTAGATACACAGACAATGGTGGACAATAATATCAATTGCACATGTCAAACGGTGGAACGGTTGACATTGACAATTGCTGGGTGGTTCTGTATTCGCCATTGTTGTGCAAAATCTACAAAGCTCACATTAAAGTTGAGTTCTGCAGTTCGGTGAGGTCCATAAAATACATTTGCAAATAAGTTCATAAGGGCAGCGATATGGCTATATTTGCTGTTCAAAATGTAAATGTTAACGACGATAAAACACGTTATCTCATGGGCCGATACATTAGCGGCAATGAAGCAGTTTGGCGCATTTTGAGTTTTCCCATACACGAAAAAGACCCTGCTGTTATATATTTGGCCGTGCACCTTGAAAATGGACAGCGTGTTTATTTCACAGAAGAGACTGCTCTACAACGAGCATTAACTTCCCCAAAAATCACACTAACTTAGTTTTTCGAACTATGCAAACAACCAGGTATTTGCGTTCGATTCGCAAAGACATTAATGTATACAGATGTACCATGATTTTTCACGTGGAACAAACAGTCAAAAAAGTGGGACCCACAAAAGCGAGGTCTTTCAGTCCAAGGATACGACAGAATATTTATGGGAAATACATTAGGCCGACTATACACAGTCCATTCAAAGCAACGTGAATGCTTATTCTTGCGTTTGATGTTGGTTAACGTTCCTGAACTTACGTCCTTCCAATACTTGCGAGAAGTCAATGGTATTTTGTACGACACGTACCACGATGCGTGTCGCGAATTGCATTTGCTGGAAGATAAAAACCATTGGGATCTCACAACTGCAGATGCATTATTGAGTTACTCTCCTCATCAAATTCGCCAATTATTCGCAATATTATTGACGACATGTTTTCCGTCACAAGCTTCTGTTCTCTGGGATAAATATAAAGATTCCATGAGTGACGACATTCTGCATTGCATTCGGACTGCTGATCAAGATCCCAATATAGATTTTTCACTGGAAATATATAACGAGTCGTTAATACGACCACAAAATCATATTGCGTTGGCAATTGCTTCATCAGGCATTGCTGCGACTTTGCTTGATGGTGGACGGACTGTACATTCAGCACTCAAGTTGCTATTGAACGTTCACACAAATCCAGACGCAATATTCAACATAAAGAGAAGAATTCCGACATGGCAAAAGTGTTGAAAAAGATGCAAAATTATTATCTGGGATGAATGCACTATGGCCCACGAGCAGTCACTTGAAGCTTTCGATAGAACGATGAAAGATCTCAATGATAATACCAGACTTTTCAGTGGCGCTCCACTACTGCTGTCCGGTGATTTTAGACAAACATTACCGGTCATTCCACGCGCTACATATGCGGACGAAGTTAACGCATGTTTGAAACAATCATACCTATGGCGAAATGTCAATACATTACGCCTTAACATAAATACACATGTTCAATTGCAAAACGATCCATTGGTACTGTCATTCTCCGAACAATTGCTCAACATTGGCAATGGAAAATTTTTATTGCATAGAAATACACAATGCATAAAATTGCCAGACAATTTTTTCAACATGGTAGCCACGAAAGATTCTTTGATTGAAAGCATATTCCCAGATTGGTGCGCTAATTACATTAATCATGCGTGGCTATGTGAACGAGCTATTTTAACCGCAAAAAATATCGATGTTGACGGTATTAATTTCAAAATACAACAGTCATTGCCTGGCAATAAGATGTTTAAATCGATCGACACTGCTGTCAATTATCCTGTTGAATTTTTGAATTCACAGGATTTACCGGGAATGCCACCACATAGCTTGCGATTAAAAATTGGTTCACCAATCATTTTGCTTCGGAATTTAAATGCACCTAAGCTATGCAATGGCACGCGATTGTTCATAAAAAAAATTATGGCTAATGTTCTTGAAGCTACCATTTTGAACGGCAAGTTTCAAGGTGAGGTTGTTCTCCTGCCACGGATCCCAATGATCCCTTCAGACTCGCCCATTCCATTCAAACGCTTGCAATTTCCAATTCGCTTGGCATTCGCAATGACTATTAATAAGTCACAAGGCTAAACAATGTCCATTTGTGTGTTTGATTTAGAAAATCAGTGCTTTTCACATAGTCAATTATATGTTGCGTGTTCTTGCGTTGGCAAACCATCAAGTCTGTTCATTTATACACTCCAGGGATTGACGAAAAACATTGTTCATCAACTCGCATTAAGATAAAATTAAAACAAACTTTATTGATTATGTCGGACCTTTTTTTTTATAACATTACAACCTTAGGTATAAGAGGGGGTGAGGTTTCTATGCAGCTGACTGTACTTATCATTGAAATAGTATGTACTCCGTACAACAGGTACATAATATATCGATGGTACGTGAATAGGTAAGTTTTTCTGCTTAAGCCCGTAAAGGTTCTAGGCCCAAAACATTATATGCTTTGCACTATTAAAATAGAAACAATTAAAAAGGTAATTTGACATTTGTGATATTTGAATGTACGTCGATAAAATAAAATTAGCTGTACCCGGCATACAAATTTGTAAGCAAGCTTCACCATTTTTTTCAATACAGCTGATATTTGTGGAGTTGTGGGCAAAACTCCAAAAATTGTAGGTATCACTATTCCATATATTATTATTTTTAATAATGGATACCATGTATGTTTAAGTGTCTAGCAGTTCCTATTCTAAGTAAAATTTATTGGTTTCAGAAACAGACAGACGGAAAAGGAATGCATTGCTATTACTGTGAAACAAAATACTTGTAATGTACTATTGACTCAATATAGTTGATTTTGAGGAAAGAAAAGATGTTTTATTTTGTATGTTGTCTTGACAAGCCCTGAATTTGTAATATTAGTGTAACTCAATAATTGGAGTTCATTGTGAATTTGTAATTGTGATGATCACATAGTATTTGTTTTATTATCGAAATCAATTATGCCACCCAAACGAAAAGCCAACGTTCGGGCAGGACAACGTCTGTCGGGTCCACTAGTATATATTGAAACTTGATGTGTGTATACGATATTTAAATCTGAGATGGATGATTAAATGTATATAGTTTAAAAAAAATTATAAACTTAATATATAATTTTCATTTATTTGAAGTATTTAAGGTGCACATTATAAATATACTGATTAAATAAGCACACAGCTTGTAAACTAACTTAAATTTAGAACAACCCACCTGCAAACAGCTCTCTTACTACTTACAATATTTACAATAAAATAATACAACTACAGTTCTAGGTTAAGTTAGGTTGGTAAGGATGCAAACACGATAAAACTCCAATTGAAATAGAGATGTGCCGTTTGTGAAAGAACCAACAAGCGATGTTGCCATATGGGGGCTCAGAGAATACAAACAATTATTATTATTATCATCATCATAATTATAATCACCATGTCTTACTACCCGTTCTAGTTATACGCACTTACGCTAATGCGTAATGGCAGGGTGATTGCGAGATGAAATGGAGGACCTACAGTTTAACGTGGAATCCGAACCACGGTGGAGGCTTGGCATTCCCCACATTCACAAAGATGTCTTCAGAGGTGAAGGAAGGGTTTGATAATCAGATAAATCAGAAACGGGACCAAAGATTGAACCCCGGACCCTAGCACAGAAGTCTGACACCTTACCCATAGACCGCCAGGTGACCCAAGACTACAAGCAATGGCATGCTTTGTATCCCTCTACCTTGTGTGCTTCTGACATAGAAACGGGTGCACATGTTCGTCTTGTGAGCTTTTAGTATGTAGCCAGTGTATTTGTATGCATCTTCTTTAAAATCTCCCCCTTAGATGTAGCTAGTCGCTTGAATGACAGGGCTGGTTGAGAAACACCCCTTCCCTTTTGCAACAGTCTCATCCGATGGATCACTTCGTTACGGAGACAAGCAGACAATTTGGACGCGGGCTCTGTATTTAAGTTTGGGTTGTGTGACGTCACTAAGCCTAACATTACAAATGAGGACTAATTTTTTGGTCTATGTCTTTAGTTATAAGCCTTCAATCTTAGGATTTAGATTTTCTTGCGTTCGCTACTAATGAGATGCTCGATTAGCGTATTTGGCAATCGGTCAAATTTAATCTTTGATGATGACGCTGCAATCAATCATTCAAATTACAGCATTTAGATCACTGTTCCGGTTCACCATACCAAGGTTTTACGCCAGGAAACATTTCTAAAAATAAATTGATCTTTGACAGGGTTGATTTAAATTGTATTGTTTATTCCCCACATTCCATTTTTTCCCACCATCTTTCAAGACTTAATTAGTCCTTTCAGCGCCATTGTTTCGTAAAAATGTTTATTAAGATAATTTATTATTTACAGTATATTGAAATAATTAAAATCGACTTCTCATTATGTTTGGAATAGTGTTAACTATAAATTCATCCATGGCTATGAAATGTACAGTCTAATTTCATAGGAATCTCATTATTTGAAAACTGGAAAATTATATTGCCACAATGGCGGGGAAAAACCCATTATATTTACATTCCTATCCCGTGTAACTAGAGATAAAAAAAGAAAATTCTACAGTAATCTATAAGGAGGTAGTATTGGAATTTTTTTAGATAAACTTTATGATTAATAAATCTAATCAGGCATATTTCTAAATTAAAAAATTATATTGAAGATCATTGTTGGTGGTCGAAAGTCGGCTTCATTTTTTAATCGTGGTTTAAATAAGTTGGTTAAATTTAAAGAAAATACCAAAAACAAAATCTACTTTGAACATATTTGGTCTCAACTCTCAGTAATATCCATTTATTTTAAAAACTGGGATGATTTATTTCAACGTCTTATTATAAATAATATATTATTTATGTGTGCACTTTGTTTTTAAAATATGTCTTAAGGATATCGGCACTTTTCATTTGGCGAAGAAATGTAGAGCCATGGGAACAAACGGTTATCTTCAATATTTTCTATTAATTTGCAATTTTCTTTTCGGAAACGATTTATTCAAAAATATAGGCATGCTGATTAAATTATACTTTTATATACACACCTCCTCTATAATTTTAACAGTGATCAAATATTGTTATAATTGACATTATTCAATAGAATACTGCCAGCTTTATAACAAAAATTAAGAAAATGTAACAATTAATAAACATCGATACATTATCATAGAAGGGGTGTTGAAAATATTAACATACAAATTTCACTCATTCTCAAGAAAACTGATATTTCCAGACGCAGGGTTTCTCCTCAAGACTTGTCCGGTAGCTAGCGCCATCTACGGTTTCCGTGATATATATGTTCTTGTTGGTGCGGAAGGATACTTTGGTTGGCTGTGAAGACACGCAAAGCCTCTCACCTTCCTGGCCACCATACCACAAAATAGGTTTTAGACTTACACTAGACAGGGCCAATGTCCTTAAATTGACTTTTAGTAAGAATACGTGTAAAAATAAAGCTCATTTGCTGAAGACATCTTCAATATAATCACCTGGTTTTGAACTTCAAATTCTTCTTTATAGGTAAACATAAAAATACCATCTTATATCTTATCCACCCACTGGTTTGGGTAAAATCATTTCCAGTTTAGTTTTATCATATTCCATCTTAATATTTGTGTCCTTTGCTGTTTCCGTAATTTTGTTCCAACAAAGTACTTGACAAGGGAGTTTTGCTGATTACCGGCGTGACCGTCTCACTCTGATATGAATATAGAGGTCGTCATACACCTCAAATCTTTGTTGGTCTCAGTGGTTGAGTTCTCCTGCGGTTTTCCCAGGTAATTCCTGTTCACTTCCTTAATTAAAGCTTCCCTTCTTTATTTTGGTTTCTTAATTCATTGTTATTTTCGGGTATTTTGGGGTAAATTTAAGCACTACCAAACGAATCACATAGTGCATTAGTTGGTGTATTATTACTTATTCAATCTTCTTTTTACATTTTAATACAAGCCTTTAGGAGTGCGTGGCTGCCAGCTCCATTCCGCTTGAGAATGACATGTATACTATTTTTTTTTTGACTTGACCATATTTCCTTACTCCTATCCTATCCCTACACAGATATTTAAGAATAGTGAACAAATAATGTGTAGTATGTTTTATTGAAGAATATTGATCACATCAGTTTCTTTGTAAAGTAAACTCTAGTGAATATTCTTAAAAGATTTAACGAATTGATGCCATCATAAAACAAGTTGAGCTACGGTTTATATATATGTACCAAATATGGATCAGTATGCTGTATGGATGGATATGGTTAACATAGTAATAGCTTATTTGAGCCCATATCTCAGGAAAGTGAAAGAGATTCTCTAGATCAGGGGCTTGCGGTGATGATATTGTGCTGGTTCATTCTCAGTCTAACATGAATTACTGCAAAAGGAACAACCATCTTTCGTTTAGTTACACTATACATTTATCAATATAAAGTAAAATATAATTTTATTCGATCAAACATATAGCTACATACAATTACCACACTGTGTAGGGGAACTCATTCAACATAATATTTTGACGAGGCTAACATCTCCAGGAAAACCCGTGTTTCTCTGATTCTCTAAACTGATTAGATAAAAAAAAATCAATCTAATGAAAACCCGTGTTTCTTCTCGTCACAAAACTGATAACGTGACACGCGCTCACCCTTTGCCTAAAAATTGTTTAAAGAGAGCCTCGAAATATGTTCCTAAGTTATCCTTAAATGAACAATCTCACCCATCCACAACCTTCCCAGTTGCTATATTGCTCAGTATCGATATATTGCCGTGACAGAACTCAGGAACTGGACTACCAAATAGGAACATACGTATAGAGTACGTCAGTTAAAATGTTTTATCTAGAATAGAGTTAAACACACAATCCTGTACATATATTTCCTAGCCAGAAGCTATTTTCATTAACTTAATTGGTAAGAGATCAAGCAGAGAACATTAAAAAAAAAACAGAAATTTGAAGAAACAATATAAACAATAAATATATTTAAATATTATAGTAAAGTGAAATAAAGAACTTGAACTAATTACATATTTCCAAGCAAACCATCAATATGGAATAGAATTAATTCATTAATACCCACAAAAAAAGGATTATATGAACTCGCATTAAGGCCCTTAGCCCTGTCGTGTCGAGTGCAATTATAAAACCTATTTTGTTGGATGGTGGACGGGAGGGTGAAAGGCGTGGCGTGGCTTCACAACTGAGCAAGGAATACTTCCACTTCAACAAGAACAGATAGATCACGGAAACCATAGATGGTGCTAGCTACGGGACAGGTCTTGCCGAAAAACTATAAGTTTGTAAACATCAGTTTTCTTGAGAAAGAGTGAAAATTTTGTGTTAATACTTTCAACACCCCTTCTAATATAATATATCAATGTTATTAATTGTTACATTTTCTTATTTTTTGTTACTAGGCCGGTAGTACGGTCGATTGAAAAATTTAAATTTTATCAATATTTGATCACTATTAAAATGATAGATGAGGTGCATATATAAAACCGTATAACTTAATTAACATTATTCTTTTCTTGGACCAACCGTTTCCGAAAAGAAAATTGCAAAACAACAAAAAAATTTGAAGATAGCCGTTTGCTTCCATGGCTCTTCCCTTCAACGTCAAATGAAAATGGGCAATTGCCTGGAACGCAAATATTAGGCATTAAGTATTGGACCAATAATACTTAGCTTATACAAAGCTAATACATATAATTTTATATTCTCTTTGGCAATTTGGAAATGTTTACTTCAATAGGCATGTCTCAGCCAACGCTCAATTTTAATAAATCACAATAGTCCATACATAAACTAACAAATACCAAGAGACAAAGATATTACTGTGCTAACTAAGAAACACAAACTTAGTCTCAGCACTGCTAGGTGCAAGTCCATAAACTTGAAGGCCCAGCTAACATCTTAGTGCATCAAGCTGCATCGTAACAGTCCCCTGCATACCAGAATTTAGAATACCGGTTTCTCTAGAAGTTAAACGAGTTTACACAACTCAAGCAACTAAGCATAGTGTACTGAATCATTAGCTTTAAAAACAGATTTAAAATACGTTACTATGCAATATATTAAAATAATAACGTTAGTTTTTTTTATCAAAGTATTAACATTTTGAAATAGTATGCGTGAAATATAAGGAATTATACAATTACAAACTAGAATGTGAAGTTAACTGATTTCCTAATAATTAAGTTGAATAAATTATACTTATAGGTGAAGTGTTGGCATTTAAATAGAATATCTGGTCTACATATACAAAAGCTATTATTAAAGATGACCTATTTATAAGTAAAACTTAGACCGTTACTTATCAAACCCTGTTTATATATCTTGACCTGGTTGGCAAGACCATCGATACTTTCTCTGACATAACCGGAGAGTATTGACACAGGTAACGATCACTTGGTTATAGTAGCAGGTCTTCGTAGGTTGGTGATTGAATATTAAATGTAGGATAACCGGGCACATCTAGCGTCTACAGCAAGCGACATGACCGGTTTTCATAGTTTGCTATTTGGCCAGTTCCTTCGAGGCTGGTGCGACTGGCGACCAGAGTGCGCGTCCAGTGACTCTACATTGCGTCCGAGAGCGGGGTGCACGCAAACGCACCTGCGAACAAACTTGTGTTTTAGTAGAGTTTTATTTAATTTAGTGTTTGATTGGAATGGTTTTAAAAATGGCCCATGCAATATTTCTCCATAGAAGAGAAGGACAATTTAATTGAATAGGTGGCATAGGATCCCTCAATTTTGTTATATCTTCACCAGTTTACCGGGACCAATATGTAATAAGTAATCGGCTACTCTGACTTAGTGTCATAGTTCAGGCTAACACTGATCCAAAATAACACGGAACATTAAATAGAAATTGAAAAACTCTGATAACTGAGGAACGATCTATACTACACATAAAATCACCCCGGACTGGTGAACAAAGAGACGAATATATGAAAACACAATAATTCCTGCGTCTGCGACTCACCACCCCACGTCTGCGGTCGCAGACGTGAGACGCGAGTCATGCTGAGGGAATCCTACCTTTAGTGTTCACTTCTGCGGCCTTATCTTAAGAATATATAGACCATAATGGAAATCAAGGAGGGAAAACTAAGGAGAGGTAATATTATTCCTTCCTGGACGTAGCTGCCTCACTTTGAGTGGAAGGAGAAAATTACTTGACGACTCAACCTCCTGGTTTGAAAATCAGAAAGTATGGGGGTCTTAACACATTATTTACTCGTGAGTAGTAGCTAAACTACAGTAGTCCCATGGCTTCTTTGGTGCTGACTGACAGCTCACAGCTGACAGCTAAAAGCTTTGAAAAGATACCAGACCAAATTATTTATCCCTACGCCAAACCATATGACCTGCAAAAACATGTGTTAAGCAGCTGTCACTTCTGACGGTCAAAATTTAAGTATATACCTAAATGCTGACCGTTAGAAGTCAGCTGTGAACTGTCAGTCAGCACCAAAGAAGCAATGGGGCTACTGTAGAGGCATCAGTATTGAATTGAATGGGCCGTTTCCTCCACTGATCACACGGTCTAGTACTTGTAGGATTACGTGATGCGAATTAAGTTTCATACATGTAAACAAAATGTTAATCACACAAGCTGAGATCATGTAAGTAGATACATATTGTCAATAGTAAATTATGGGAGAGATATTGAGAGAATGTGAATTTATATATTAAGGTGAGATGAAAAGGGACGCGAGAAAAGGTCAGCGTTTTTTGCAGTTTTTATGTAAAAACATTTTTAGCCAAAATTAATAAAATATTGCTCCATTACAAACATAGGGTTTAATTTTCTTCAAATGTTGATATCAACAGTTCCTGAATAAATATCATGAGAAAGGTGACATTATCTAACAAACTTTTTAAGAGAAAAAGTTGTCATTGAATTCCAAAACATCCTTGATATATTTTCAAGGTATTTTCAGGTCATAACGTGAATAAAATTAGACTCTATATTTATAATGGAGCAATATTTTATTTATTTAGGCCAAAAATTCCATAAACATTGGAAAAACACAGGCTTTATTTTGCATCCCCTTCCATCGCACCTTAACTCATCTTGTGAAGGGCTAAAGCCCTTTAGCTTGTCACACAAACCGGGTCAAGATGAAAAGGTTTCCATTTCAGGAGGATCTACGTTTACCTCGCCACTAAAATTACAACGATGTATTTTAAAGATATATGACTCTATTTTTCTACTCCAACGTGTGTGTTAAGAGCCAAGCCAAGCCTAGCCTTACTTACCAAACAACTTACAGCCCGGCTCGTTAGCTCCACGAGATCAGAATAGAGCGTGTGTGCTCAGCGTTAGAGTGAACCTTTCTTATGGTTTGCCGATAATAAAGATGCCGGGATTTGATGTATTGGTTTACATTTTCTCTCTACAAAAATGTGTGTACACTTCCCCGTATAACTATCCTCATCATCCCTAACCAATAAAGTAGGAATATGTAAACGGGTATTAGCATAGCATGAAAATAAATGCTATATATAAATATGATTTCGGTTGAAGGAACAGTTTAGAGAATTCAAACTGGTTTTTGTGACCAAAATTGATAATATGTTACTATTATATTTGTGTTATTTATAGGTATTAATAATATCTATCAAAAGTGAAACTGTAGATAACATGACCTGATGTATGACTATATTAAAACAGCTTTAATAACTTTGGTAACTACCAGATACTGTTCTTCCTACCAAAACTAGAGTATATTTTGTGTTTTGAGCGAACAAAACTGAAGCGTTTATTCATGTTAGAAATTTAACTCTTTATTTGTTAATTTAGCTGCTTTTTTATTCTAAAAGTTATTTATAATGTTTTCTTTGATATTTTAAACTGCTTCCCGTTTTGGTTGAAGTGTCTACTAGATAAAAGAAAAAAAATATAATTATGTGGCAGAAGTACGCAGTAGAAAAGATTTAGCTGTCTCATTAAAATAAAACAAGTAATAATAAAAGGATCAGTTATGCATTTTTAAAAGAAAAACTTTTTAATAGACGTAAAACAACTTTAGAGAATTATAATTGAGCTGGTGTGTAGAAAAGGAAATAGTTTACAACACTTTTCTAAATTTGAAAGAATAAAATTGTATTTTACTTCTTGGTGAAAAGTTTCAGCCAGCAGAATATTAAATGGAAACGAAGAAATAATGGAATATGCGAGGTCTTGCATATCTGATTTCTTCCTTCTTTTTTAGTTTTAGTGTAATTTGTACACACAGAAAATAATCAATGCTCTACTAATTTAATCTATTGTTTAAAAAAAATATTTTACAAATTAGCTATTAATTCCAATTTGCTTTATAGATAGCTAAAAAATCTTAAATCTTTAAACATGATCGTTTTGTGTGTCAATAAAATATTTATTTAATATTTTTAAGAAAACAATTTAATTATTATTTTTTGCCCCGCGTATAGTTAACCGTTCAGGTTACACGCTTATGTACTAATTACGCTAAAATTTTTTAGGGATTATGAAAATCATATTTATATGAAGTGTACACGCATTTTCGTGGGGGGAGAGTGGAAATTTTTTTAGGGAAAACCATCCTCAGTATATCCAACCAAGATCTGAACCTTAATCTCCCATCATCGGTAGTCAAGTCTACTACGAGAGTCGCATTAGACAATGTGGCCATCAAAGTGGTTAATTTAACATATTATGTCACAACAAAGTGGTACACAGGGCCGGTTCTTGGCCTATGTGGGATAAGCGTTCACAAGTAGACCCCAAGAATTTGAGGCCCTAAAGCTAACCCCTTTTTAATGGCATGGATAAATAAAAAAAAGATATAAAAATATGAGATCAGTCAAATTAAATTAGTTATAAGAGCACCAGATGTTTAAATAATGTTAGTTTTTTACCCTCTTTTCCCCGGGCTATATTACTCGCTTCGCCATCCCACCCAACGCCTCACCACTCGTCTCCTCTCCCTTCCCGAGGCCACACCACTCGTCTCTTTTCCCTTCCCAAGGCCACACCACTAATCTCTTCTCCCTTCTCAAGGCCAAACCACTCGTCTCCTCTCCCTTCCTGAGGCCACACCACTCGTCTCCTCTCCCTTCCCGAGGCCACATCACTCATCTCTTCTCCCTTCCCAAGGCCACACCACTCGTCTCCTCATACCTTCCCAAGGCCACACCACTCGTCTCCTCTCCCTTCCCGAGGCCACACCACTCGTCTCTTCTCCCTTCCCAAGTCCACACCACTCGTCTCCTCTACCTTCCCGAGGCCACACCACTCGTCTCTTCTCCCTTCCCAAGTCCACACCACTCGTATCCTCTCCCTTCCCAAGGCCACACCACTCATCTCTTCTCCCTTCCCAAGGTCACACCACTCGTCTCTTTTCCCTTCCCAAGGCCAAACCACTCGTCTCTTTTCCCTTCCCGAGGCCACACCACTCGTCTCCTCTCCCTTCCCAAGGCCACACCACTCGTCTCCTCTACCTTCCCAAGGCCACACCACTCGTCTCCTCTCCCTTCCCGAGGCCACACCACTCGTCTCTTCTCCCTTCCCAAGGCCACACCACTCGTCTCCTCTACCTTCCCGAGGCCACACCACTCGTCTCCTCTCCCTTCCCAAGGCCACACCACTCGTCTCCTCTACCTTCCCGAGGCCACACCACTCGTCTCCTCTCCCTTCCCAAGGCCACACCACTCGTCTCCTCTACCTTCCCGAGGCCACACCACTCGTCTCCTCTCCCTTCCCAAGGCCACACCACTCGTCTCCTCTACCTTCCCGAGGCCACACCACTCGTCTCCTCTCCCTTCCCAAGGCCACACCACTCGTCTCCTCTACCTTCCCGAGGCCACATCACTCTTCTCCTCTCCCTTCCCAAGGCCACACCACTCGTCTCCTCTACCTTCCCGAGGCCACACCACTCGTCTCCTCTCCCTTCCCAAGGCCACACCACTCGTCTCCTCTACCTTCCCGAGGCCACACCACTCGTCTCCTCTCCCTTCCCAAGGCCACACCACTCGTCTCCTCTACCTTCCCGAGGCCACACCACTCGTCTCCTCTCCCTTCCCAAGGCCACACCACTCGTCTCCTCTACCTTCCCGAGGCCACACCACTCGTCTCCTCTCCCTTCCCAAGGCCACACCACTCGTCTCCTCTACCTTCCCAAGGCCACACCACTCATCTCTTCTCCCTTCCCGAGGCCACACCACTCGTCTCTTCTACCTTCCCGAGGCCACACCACTCGTCTCCTCTCCCTTCCCAAGGCCACACCACTCGTCTCCTCTACCTTCCCGAGGCCACATCACTCTTCTCCTCTCCCTTCCCAAGGCCACACCACTCGTCTCTTCTACCTTCCCGAGGCCACACCACTTGTCTCTTCTCTCCTTCTGAGGCCACGTCACACGTCCCCCATCCCTTAATTGTTCAGTGTAGTGTTGTTTCCATGACCGTGTATTAAAACCGGGCCCGCCCATTTGTGTGTGCTAATAGAGTTTTACTATCGTTACTTATAAGTTATAGTTGTTTTGACAAAACATTTATAAAGAAATGTCACCGATTAATCATCATGGTAGTTACCGACTTTGATTCATTGCTATGCACAAATAATTGTTCTATTAGAATTCATTGATACTCTCAATGGTTCACCTACAGAGAATATCAAGAACTAAACATTGGATGCACGCAAGGATAGAACAACAAATATTGTTGACATTTTTATTTGCTTCATACCAGCTACTGTCAGTTCAAGATACTATATAATAGCAAAAAAAATAATGGTGATACTGGAAATAAGATATTTCCCTCAAATTACCCATCTTTATCCAAGCTTAGCCTACATTATGGCAGTGACATCTTAAGAGGGCTAACTACTCTTTTGAAATACAGGCGTAGTTCTGGATCAAAATATTTAAATAACCATAAGTTCAAATCACTCGTGTTTTTCTCGATTTATCTTTAATTGTGGATTTTCAAACTATCTATATAAAAGTATTATTTAAAATTTTAATTTTTATTTATCAAGTAAAGTTTAAATTTCAATTTTCACACTAAGTTTTAAATTATATATTTAAAAAATATATTTGTCATTTTAAACTAAAAATATTTTCAGGTTTTAAAATGATATATGTACTTGTATATATTGTTCTCAAAATGTTGACTTAAAGTTTGATATTCAAAACACCTTTCCCCCTACCTCTTTTAAAACACTTTTATTTGAAAGCAATATCTAGAAATAAGACCACCGACTGCCAAAACTAGCAGTAAATATTAGCAGCTACAAGTCTCCCCACACCCCGTTAGTTGAAAAAGATCTCTACTATATCGCACACTTCAGTAGTGGGTATACTGGGCTGTTCCCGAGGACCCAATCCTAGGATGCTGCCAAATTGTTAGTTATGTGCCATTATGACCGTTTACATTTTTAATATTGTGTGTACGTAGGGCTGGTAAAGTCTCAATGCTTTTTTCCCAGGTTCCTACAATGGATGTCATTTTTAGTGTCAAAAATACTGTTTAGAAACTGTTCAGAAAATTACTTTGTGTTGAAACATGGTATATTTGGTGAGATCTATCAAAAATTTATATTATTTTATGTTAAGTTTTCTTCTTCTTTCAAAATGTTTTGAAGATGTGGAGGTTATTAGGGGTGTCAAAGTGAAAGAGATTTGACCTTTGACCTCGATTATTTGGTTTAATCTGATTCATATTATCTACCTTAATTCCGGTACGCATTTTGACTACTCCAATATTTATTTAAAAAATTATATCTTGTTCCCAAATTATACATTTCGCACGGGGCCACAGATTGCCTAAGACCAGCCCTGGTGGCACATGTAATCTCATATAATATATTATATATTTTAATATTTTCTTTTAAAAAAATAAAAAATAAACTTATCTCAAATAATATAATTTAGATAAAACAGCATCCATTATTATTTATCACATAGAACACTCCACAAATATTCGTTTTTAATAAAAACATTAAATCCTTTAAATTGAAAATGAAACCTAGACACGAGAATCAAACCCAGGTCATTTGCTTAGTACAACAATGATTTTATCAATGAGATATTCAATAGTCTCCCCGTAATTGATCGCTCATATAAAATAAACAATTCCTGCAAGTCCATCTACATTTCTGCCTTAAATTATTATTATTATTAGCACGTCTTACTACCCATTCGGGTTATACGTACCTACGCTAATGTGTAATGGTAGGGTGATTGTGAGATGAAATGGAGGACTTGCAGTTTAACGTGGGATCCGAACCACGGTGGAGGCCTGGCCTTCCACACATTCACAACTTGTGATCAATACACGGTGAAGGAAGTGTTTGGCAATAAGATAAATTTTGTGCCGAGAACGAAGATTGAGCCCCGGACCTCAGTTCAGAAGCTTGACATCTTACCCCTAGACTGCCAGGTCACCTCTGCCTTAAAATATGATTGAAGATTGACAGTTGTCATTTTAAAAATTTTTAAATACGATAATTAGAAGCGGCTCTAACTATATTTAATATAATAGCTTTTCTATTTAATAACAAGGGACATTATAAACGCTTACGCTATTTCAATAACCTTTTAAAGTTTCAAAATTTGGTCGTTAGAAGATGATATTTAAATTAATTCTCCTTGACCTCCCTCTCCCCATTGCAAAAAAAGCCAAATATATTATTGGTAGTTTTCATGTAAAACCCTCCCCTGGATCCAGTTAAAAAACATTAGAACCACTATCGAAATATAAATAATTAAAAATCGATCATTTATTAAATATTCTTTAACAAATTTTTCTCATAAAAACTACTATAGAGTGAATTGCCTATTTATAAGTGTGGTAGAAAACTACAATTTGGCAAATTGGTTAAGGATCCCTTCCTTATAATCATAAAAGTTAAAATATGGAAATTCTAAAATAGGACTTCGGGAAATAGAGTGAAAGAGGGGTATAGCCAAAACTAATGTTTTTTTGGTATGGTAGAACATTTAAATTTGGCATTAAAGTAGAAGAAACATTTTAAATAACCAAATTGGCCCTAAGATTTTAAATATTTTAGTAGAAGTTGTATAAATTCAGGGGATAAGAAGAAGTCTAACATTGCCAAAACTAATATAAGCAACTACTCTGTGTAGTAGAAAACTAAATCTGTGCATGTAAGTAAGTGAACCACTCCAAATAATTATAAAATCTGTAAATTTAAAATTGTGATTAAAATGGGGGGTTGAGGGAGACTAGACGAGAAAAAACTTTAAAATGAGATAAAAGAATTGAAATTTTCTGTCATTGCAGAGGAATAACTTAAAATAACCAAATATATGTTAAATATTTAATATTACTTCGTGAGGGATTTTAAATAGGGTTTTAGAGATTTCCAAACTTAAATGAGCAAAGTAGAGTACTTCTCAGTGTGGGAGAAGATTGAAATATGTCAGCTCAATAAGGTCCACCCTTAACTCTTATACAAAGAGATCTGAATATTTTTAAATTTCAAAATTAAGGACCACAAAATGGGGACGGACGGAGTGCTAAATATCTATACAACTCTAACAGGGAAACAAAAATATTTCGGAGGAGTATTTACTTGAAATTTTGAGTAAATGAATAGGAACAACCACGAGTAACCGGAGAGCCACGAAAATTTAAAATTAGCGCTCGGGAAATAGTTTGCCAAGGACATTCTCAAAACTAGTATTAACAATCACTTATTCGCGTGGCAAAAAATATATCTAGAAGATAGAGGGACCACTCCTGAATCCCTCAAAAGATGTTAGTTTGTAATTTCAAAATAAGGGTGCGAGAAACTGTGTGATGGAGATGACTTAAATTTCCTAAGCTATTAGAAACATATATCTTCTTGACACAGTAAAGAAAATAATAATTTCTTATATGCAATCGAAAAACCTGAAGATAAATTATCACAAAAATCATAGAATCTCTTAAAGAGCGTCCATTAGCGTTAGTATTGCATGGATAAAATCGAAGGATAATCTCTTTAAAATCGACATAACAATTCAAATAAACAACCTTGTGTGTACGTTGTTCGGTGACATAACTTGGGAAACCATGATGCTCATTTGTTCAATATGTTTTTGTAACACTGTCTATTATTTTATTTATTCTCTTTGGTGAACTCTGACGCTATTTTTCCCAATATTTTATTATAACAATGTATACTACTTATATTATCGTGCTTAGGCAAATAAGGGGTCACCACGGTTCGTTTCTGCATTAATTGTGTGTGCTAGATAGTATTTATTTAAAAGATCTATTATATTCTAAATAATTGGTTTGGGATGGACAGAAATAGCTTAGGATGGTGATGCAGGAACTATAAAAAAAAACCCGCCAAAACCTGAATATACAACGTCCTAATTTGATTTTTTCTGTGCGAATAGTGGGTTAAACTGCTAGTAACAAGATACAAAAGAAATAAAGTATGTGCAGTGCACTGTGCGATTTATTTTAACTATATTTTATTAATAATTTCTTGTTATAGTCTAAAAAATAGTAAAAACTTAGGGAAATTATGAAGAAATATTAGTTAAAATCGGAAACACTTTTGTTATCATAATATTACCACATAATATTGATTTACATAGATTTACATAGTACTGATTGAAGAAGCATTGCCATTTTTAATCAACAGGTATACACTAATGTTTTATCCTCATCTCATCGAGGATGATAAATAATAATAGAACAGCCCTTCTGAATTAAATATAAAAACTATATTTTTCGAATGTCTTAATACAATATTGAAACATAATAATGTATGTTATTACGAATACATGATATTATTAAAATAATATGTAGTAGACCTGCATTCCTGTCTTGAAATAAGTGACTAATTTACAATAAAAATCGGAGTATCTATTTTAGAAATAGTTTCATTTGGGATTATTAACAATTATTAATAAAAATCGCAAATGCATTAGAAGTAAATTATATTTGCGTTAAGTGTATTCCACCACAATATAAATAAATTTGACTGAAGAATACACAATTATCGTACCTAATAACTACGACTAAGCTTTCAAAATAAATGTTATATTCATAATTATTTTTTAGGTTTGATTAAAATATCTGACTGAGTCTGACCTCGTTTTGTAAAAAAACACACAAATAATGTGTTATTTTGACACAATTAGAATTTTTAAGTTTAGATTTTGAGTAGGACGCGTTTAATTAAGGTAGCAATAATGTTTGTGATGCAACAAGTTATTGAACATGTTTGCCAATAAGTTCATTTGGTAGATTGGTTGGTAGCAGTGTGTAATAAATCTTCCATGAATAGGCCTTTACAACACGTGTGGGATGTCAACATTGGTATAATGCTGTTGGAAATACTGGTCACTGTGGAACAATTCAATGAGACTCACCCTAACAATCATAAGGGGTGGCTTGGGGTGTTTGTTCATGTTAGGCTGTGCTAATCGAACACTTCCACCACCCCCATCTTCTTCAGACGACAGGGTAGTTTTCTCATATCATTTCTGAAAACACTGTTTACAGTTAAGAGTGTCAGCACTGACTGTGTTGTGGGGGCAGGGGTCCGCAACCCTATGACCGCAGGCGCCATAGCACCCGCCGAGCCTTTTGCCTCTGCCCGCCACTTTTTGACCACAGCTGAAAAGTTCTTGACTAATAATTTTAATCTGTCACTTTTTCGACAAAAATCAAGTTTGTGCTTATCTCCAGGTATGGTGTTCTCAAGAAGTTTGTGATTGAAAGTCCTCCTCTTACCAATCCCACCCTCTCATTCCTTTCCTTTGCCGCCTCATTTTAAAAGTGCACTCTGTTACTCGGAACTATCATTAGACCCACTAATACCAAGCTAATAGTTCCTATTTCCTTTGTAAATATCTTGACATGAGTCTACACAGCTTTATCGCCTGAATAAACACATATTTTATAAATGTACCTAAGCACAAAACTGGTGGTGGGTAGTTAAATATTTCCTTGTGTATTTATTGTGGTCTTGTTAAAATCGTAAATAAAGCAGTATTTTATTTATTTATTGACATTGACTTTTGGTGTGGTGAAAATGGTTTCAATTGTTTGAACTGGTTTTGTACTAACTTTACGTGTGCACCATTTGCATTTATTTATATATGAATTAAAAATAGTAATTTTAAACTCACAATTTTTTTAAATAATATGTATTTTTGTGTGTGTGTATTATTTGCATTATGAATTATGTTCGGCTATAAATTTACATTGAAAAGGGATGATTGGTGACCGCTGCATTACCGTTAGTTTTGAATGTACTGTGAGGTAGGTACAAAAAGTTTGGGGATCTCTGGGCAGATCATTGTGAATAATTAGAATGAGGAATATTTATCATAAATCTATTTATAATTTTTATGAATTTTTCTTTGTTAATTTATTTATATACTGATATTATTAATCAATAATAGGTAGAAAAATAAAAACAAATCATAATAATAAAATAATATTATATTTTAATAAATAAATACCCGTTTCGCTGGCCGTGGGACTTAACGCACTACTCTCATAGTAGACTATACTGCTGAAGGCGGGTATATCGAGGTTCAAATCTCTGTCGGGTGTACAAATGGTGTTTTTCTCAAAATAATTTTCAATTCTCCCTCCATGCAAGTTAGGTATGCTTCCTCTAAATATAAAATGTATAATCCCTTAAACCAATAGTGTATTTAGTACATAGCTATATAACGCGTATTGGTAGTAAGAGGTGGTGCTATTTTTTTTTTAATATATCAAAAATAAATCACGTGTGTTCTAATAGCACCCCACTAACTTCCACTCAGTAAAACCTGGAACTGAATACAACATATTATGGCTGGTATTAACTCCTCATAGGGGTGTAGGACTCCTTATGTGTAGTATTGTAGGCATAGCATCAATTATACTAATAGCACATAACAATTTAATAGATTTAAATAATTATTTAATTTTAAGTGACGATCCAATTTTCTTATGAAGAACATTTTAGAAAAACAAATTTATTTGCTGCCAAAATTGTTATTTTATTGGTATTGTTACTATCTATCAAAAGTTGTGGTACAAGATCGCATGAAATAAAGTGAAAATAGCCCTAGTGATTCTTCTAGTTGGCAGGTAAGGAATGACCTTCTTATGAAAATTTGACTATCTAGCAGATACTTTAAACTATGATCTACTATGTCTATGTTTGTAGTATATAAAATAATCACACATAACTTACGATTTTATAAGTTTATATTTTTTAAACAACTTATTATTTTATTTCGTTATTGTTTCAAAGGGATATTATTTAAACTATTTATAAAATTATCTAGCCTTGGTGAAACATACAACTCGTCAGTCAACTGTTTTATCATAAAACAAAACTTTCTTGATCTGCATATCCAATTAAAATAAAGTTTACTTGTTAAAGTCATAAAATAATTTACCTCTATTATTTAAAAACAAATTAAATACAATAAACTATTTGACTTTACATTTAGGTTTCAAAGTTTTTATGTGAAAACATTAAATAAGAACTTTTATGGAACGTATTTTATGAATATAACCTGCCTAGGTGTCGTAGTTAGCTAACGCACGTGTTTCGTTTGAGCTAGACTTCCGAGGGTGGGGAGATCGAGGCGGCTCGAATCTTGTTCTTGAATGATTTTCCACGCAAATGCAAATTCACATCCTCTATATTAAACCTTCCCTTATCTTAATTAGCGTATAAACCGAAAGAGTAGTAAGACGCGGTACTAATTATTATTATTATTAGTAGTAGTAATAGTAGTAGTAGTATTAATGTAGAACCATAGCCAGAACCATATCCATTAACAATCCATATATAATTACTGAAAATGCTTTCATTATAACTTTTTAATGAATTTAATATATTTAAAATATGGCTGTATTCCTTTTACTCCTATTTTTTAACTCAGTATTTACCATGTTTTCAACTTTATGAATAGTAGAGACTATTAAACAAAATTAAGTTGCTGTAAGGTTGAATTTGACACATGATGACTCTTTCAGAAACATATTTTGTATGAAAAACATAGCATAGTAGCTGGAAATTTCCAAGCCAATATTTTAAGACTAGCATAAAATATACATATGATGTTAGTTTAAAAAACATATATATATATATATATATAACTATATACTCATATACAACATATTTATACTTAAGTATATGTAAATATATAAGTATGCATATTATGTATAAATGAATATTTTCATAACTATTTATACAGATAAATATTTATGCTTATACACATGTAAAGTAGTGATTGGGTTCAAATTCTGGCTAGGTGAACGAGATATATTTTTCTTAAATTGTTTTCCGGTCCACGAAGATTTGATTACTTTTAATCTAAATTGTATCTTACTCATTCCCACTTAATTAGTGTAGTTAAATGCAGCTAACCTGTTTGGTTAGTAAGCCGCAGTGCAAAAACAAACCGATACTTAATAATTTCAAGGTAAAGTAAATTTATTACAGAGGATCAATAAAACATGTTGCCCTTAAAACGTGAATTATGAGTAAATTTAATTAATAATAGATATGGGAAACCACTAAATGGTATACGATATAAACACGTCCGTTTAGTTCGTCAGTTTCCGTGTGGGCTCGTAAACACTCGGCTCGAGCGTTTCCTGGGGCTCTCCGCGTGTACTACGAGTATGCAACAGTTCATTGTCGGTGTGGCGCCGAGGTAGGCAACCGCGCGCGTCGTTGTTTACCGACGTCAAGGAAGCAGCGTGCGCGTCATTTAGCATCGATTACAATCATTACAGTGCTCGTTAATAGTCGTTAACACTACGAGACATTCATGAATTGGGCGGTTTTAGATCAAAAGGGAATTTTGGGATGCTTCGTCGATACGTAGTTTCATGTTACATTTTTATTTGGTGATTTGTAGCTTCAGAATATATAGATTGTCTCATTAGGTTTGTATAATACATAATATCTGTACTTACTGATATAAGCCACAATTTAATGATGTAACACATTTATTATAACAAATAACGAGTATAGATACAATATGATTTGTCCTAATGCTACACTATGTCATTAATATAGGGCATAGTTTACTGGCAGGGAAGGGATTCAAAATTCTATTTTCCCTATAGAATCCAGGTTGATTTAGATTTAGGTGGACTTACTGTCAACCTAATCTCATCTCACAGATACCATGGTTTAAGTTGTTTTAAACACACAAACACACAAAGGTGATGTGAATACTGATTAATTTAATTTAGTTTTGAACTTCATTTTCCTATATTAAAGTCCAAACCAACAGTCTAGACCTCTAGCAGACTAGCACCGAAAAAATACAAAACGACGCAGGCATTACAAAGAATAAATACATTATCTTATTGTACAAGGGATTACAATGGAACAAATTTAATAACTAAATAGTAATAGAGTGAAAACACCAGAAGATAAATTATTTTAAAGTAATAATAATTTAGTGAATAGCTTACAAAAATAGTAGAGTCTTAATGGTAAGGATTGTCTTTAATAATAATAATAATAATAATAATAATAATAATAATAATAACAATAACAATAATAATAATAAAATAATAGTAATAACAATGATAATGATAATAAAATAATAGTAATAATAATAATAGGTGAACTATTTGTAGCGCCACCTATTTGAACTATTCTCATACTGCCCTAATTGTTATGATAGTGGCAATCCTGAAGCTTCAAAGCTACTAAAACAATATTCAGCGGTGTCAACATTATCATTATTGGCACTGTTAGAAATGTCTTTGTTTGTTTGAGGGAAGACCGGTGTATTTTTTGATTATTTACTTTGATCTCAGAACTGTTACGTTTTGCGTTAAATGTAATGGAATTATACTTTTTATATATTCAACTTGAAAATTTAAATGCCTAAATCCAATAGAGATATGTGTATACCCTGCGCTTCTACTTAATCGAGAATAATATTTTAAAATAGCCAACCACTTCTTAAATAACTAAGGAATTCTGAAACTTTGCAAGTAGAATATGTACTTTTTGAAACATTAAATTTATTCTCAATTGGATACCCCTTTAAAAACAATTAAATGATATTACTACTATCCGTGGACACGTGTACAGAATCGTGGCATGTTACATTTAAAATATGTTATAAACAGGGGCCGGACTTTGATGACCTAATGGTTATCAAAAAATTACATATAAAATGAACTTAAATTTGTTTAAGAAATAACTTCAAATAGATCAAAATTAACTAAAAAGTTAGACAAAAACTCGTAATTAATGCATAGGATGACTAAAGCAAAAACCCCACTTTTCAAAGGTAACTAAAGAATACATTCATTGAAAAGCATTTAGAAACTAAACTCTTAAACGCTCCAATGGTCAAATAGTCTGAGGTGTCACTCTAGTTTTAGAATAGTCCACTTATGACGGGAAGATCGGGGTTTAAAACTAGTCGGGTTTACTGAAGGAGGTTTTTAATAGATGGTATCCCACGTTTCATCTCAAATGCTGGCAGATTACCTCTAAAATGCTGTTTTCTTTCCTTCATTTCCTCCACTAGAGTAATTACCATATATATTCGCCTAACATGAACAGGTATTAAGATTCCACAATAAAAAAAAAAAAAACTTTTGATTCTGCTAAATACAAAATAATTTACAAATATCTGCTTCAGAAGTAATAGTTGCCCACTTCCAACGCAACCCTCTCCAGTCTAGTTGCAGTGTCTCACTAGAAAAGTGTATTTTACAAACATATAAACAAAGAGGATGCAACGTTCATCTTCTTATTCCGACAACTTTGAGTTTAAATGCATTTTGTTTGAGTATTTACACATTTATAAAATATTGATAGTATTTAAATATACTCAATCAACATAAATGCCTCAAACCATTCCGAAAACTCATAATATTTTACCTAAAAAGGATGAAAACCAATCAAATATGACCTAAAAATTCAAAAATTACAAATAATGACAAAAAAATGACAGATTTTTTTTTGCTATCAGCGGATCATTAACATAGTTTATGAACACATTACCATTGCTTGTGATGTAAATATAAACATGACTCTAAAATCCGGTCCTGCTAATCATGCTCCACATCTACACTAATATTATAAAGAGTAAAGATTTGATTTTTTTGTTTGTAATGGATAGACTCAAAAACTACTGGACCTATTTTAAAAATTCTTTCACCAATATAAAGCTACATTATCAGCGAGTAACATAGGCTATATTTTATTTTGAAAATTTAATTTATTCCTCATAAAAAAGTCGATAGTCACTCATATTTTATGGTAGAGTCTATGATGATTCTTCAATACGTGTGTTGAAAATAATAATGTGGGGGGGGGAAGGGGGGTAAGGGTCTAATTTTTTATAAAAACTTAAAATTTGTAGCCATTTACACATTATTATTACTATTATTATTATTATTATTATTATGTGTTCTGTCTTACAACAGATCTATTCCTTTTGTCAATGAAACTTAGAACTACAAAGCACCCTGTCCTCAACTATTCAAATATTAGATGAATTGAAGGAGAGAAAAAAATTACCCAATATATGAACTAAAAACATATTTTATAAAATATAAAAGGAGTTTTAAGTTACTGGTTTCTTTAGATGGTAAGCAAATCAACATGACTAAGAGCACATATCGAATAGTAAAAACGGAAATTAAAAAATTAATTTCCTAATTATTATGGTTCGATATATTGTTTGATGCTGGCACATTGATGCTAACGTCTATAGTTTAACTTCTTGTGGAATTATTAGGCTATTATATTCAATTATCTGTGTATTGTTACCTATTTTTGTAATATTTATTGTAAGCAGCTTACCCTAACTCAATACTACGAACAACACAACAACCAGAATTCACAATATCCAAATATATATTTAGTGAATGAAAATATGTCCGTTTTAACATAAATGGAATTTCGTTTATCCTTGTTATATAAAACCCGGCATACATGTATCAGTAGGTACGTTATGTCTGACTGGTAACTGGCCCCATGGTGTAGTGGTCATTACATCTGACTTTTAGCCTAGAGGTCCCAGGTTCGATTCCAGTTTGATACCTAGGGCTATTTTCCAAAAAGGGGAATAATCTTAACGTTCAACAGGGTTTGATTAATAAAGCTAAAGCTATTTTTAAGGTTACTCATAACTTCACACTTTGACACTTTCATAATCATCATCATTGCATCTTCTTACTGCAGGTATGACATGTAGATAACTTCCATAGTATAGCATGGGCAAAGTTTTTCAGCTAAAGTTCTCTACACAGACGACCGAACTAAACAATATATATATATATATATATCCCGAACAAAGATGTCATTCGCAAAAAAAATCTAACTAGTAGGCGGTTAGTAAAATTCTGGGCTATGCTTGATAATTTATCTAATCTACAAGGCCAAGTCTGAATACAGTTTTATCGTCAGGGGGG
>CABFVX010004857.1:33539-49787 GCA_902151425.1 Timema shepardi
GGGGGGGGGAGAGAGGAGGTCGGAAGTAATTTAATATAACGTAAAGAAGGTTTGTCCTTTTATCTAAATAAATGTTATGATGTACCCCACAGACTTTTACTCTCTTTCATCTTAAAATAAAAACATTTACACGTAAAATTTGTGAAACAAAATAACAAAAATTTTTGAAACTCTTCACCAAAGACCATAAAAGAAATAATATACACTGTTACAGAAACATCGAGAAAAGAGTAACATTTCTGACCGCCAAAGAGCATAACAATCAGCTTCACAGTTTAACGAAAATAATTCTATATATTATACCTCAGAAAATATTGGTTTTATAATAATATATATCAAATAATATATATTTATATTTAATAATACTACAACTTTACAATGAGAAGGTACTCAATATTTCAAACTGTTGCCAAAATATGATCAAAATTGTTAATTATTGCTTTTGTAAAATACACTTAAAGTAATTTTTATGGGGAAGTGAGGGATTCCATTTCGTTTGTAATGCTAAACAGTGCCCATCTACAAAATGTAATCAAATTAGTTATAGAGCATTTTGAGAAAACTGTTTTTATATCTTTTCTCCCTTCAGTAAATTAACCTTAAATTTAGGGTTAGATATATAATTTGTAGCCTGATGAGTAAAAGGGTTTCGTATCTTGTCCAAGATACAGACAGATGGCATTGTGTAAACCACTATTTCTGTTACATTTAAAAAAGTCTCGAAATCAGTTTTTTCTACGTTCACAATACTTCTCGCTCAAAAGGGTAAAGAGAAAGTAAAAATATAACCGCTATTGGTGCTAAGGTTGAAGTGTTAATTGTTATGATAAAACTTTAACAATGAACTGGATTTCTAGTAACAATAAGGTTGGGACTCGAATTATCGCTGGGTGTACTTTTCTTGATGGTTTACTATTTTCTATCCTCGAAAATAAGATTTATTTCCCCCTCTAAATCCTACCTTCTTTACTACTATGCCATTAGTGTAGATATGCGCATATTCTGGACAGGTAATAAGACACAATGCATATAAATGATATGTTAGAGAATATGTGAGTTTGTAAGCTTTGTGTTGAACATAACTATATGCTTGTAAGATAAACATTAACCATCGTGAAATTATATCATTTTATTAGACGGTTGTTGGCATGATGACCTATTCAAATGGGCGTGAACAGCTGTTGTTGAATATCCGTCAAGGGTGTCCTGGAATTTATTGATAGCTTTTTATTTTCATTTGAAAAGTTTGTCATCTAACGCCGCTATGCTCATGACAGATATTCAACAACTGTTAATATCGCCACGTGTAGAAAATTAAACTTTCTGTTTCTCCTGGAGCAATATTTAATTTATTTTGGCCAAAAAAGTTTATGCTTGAAAGAAACGCAAAGAATCACTGTCCTTTACTATTTTTTGGCTTTTTATTCAACTTTTGCTAACCGTATTTTCATTGGAATAACCTTAAATGGTTCTTACATATAGAATAGAGATTACGGTCATATAGAAAAAAAAATTGTGTCTAAAAACACTCGTCCAGGGAAATAGCTCATAAACTATATGAAGCCTGATAGTGGGAAGTCAGTAATAATAATAATATTGCTATAGTAATTGATATTATTTTTAACAGTTGGTTATCTTACAATTGTCTGTATATTTTCTGTACGAAGAAGATTAGCATCACCTAGTCAGTTCCTTAACATTAGATACTAACATATTTTTGGGTAAGTATTATTAAACAGAGTAATTAGATGGCTTATATTTAAACATACATTTATTTTACTCCCTAACGCTAATACATTAATGTCGTCCATGATGAAAATTAAAGCTTTACTGAGTTTCAAAGCTCTATAAGGTCTTATTCCAAAAATAAGCGGTGTAAATATATAATTGTAATAACGGCCCAAAATAAAGGATACATGTAGTGTTACCATTAATATTTCTGCCCACGCTCGTAGCTATGTGATTAAATTGGTCGACCACAGATCTCGAGGACAATGGATCGATTTAGGGCTGTACTTTCTGTTAGACTATTGTTCAACTACTAGAACCACAGAGAGGGAAATCGAGAACAAAGAGAAGTGATTTAAACCTAGGTAAATTATTGACACCTGAGAACAGAGATTGAAACCGTGAGGTCGGCACCATTGACTTGGATGGAACTACTCTACCACTGAGATACCCACGTTCGTCCAGGAACGCGTACCACTAATTATATTAAGGCGGAGTTTATCATGAACGTGCTAAAACCCACTTTGGTGGCCGCATACTCTAGGGTGCTACTCTCGCAGTAAACTAGACTGCCAAAGACGACTGAACAAGTTTCGATCATGGTCGGGTGGACTAAGGTTGGTTTTTCATTCTCCCTTTCAGCAAATGTGGGTACACTTTTTATAAACTCATCTTTCTTAATCCCTAACACATTAGTGTAGTTAGTCCATAGGCGTGTAGCCCGTAAGTTTAGAAAGACGTGGTGTTAAAAACAGTGTAAGATACTTAAGAGTTATCAAAATAAGATCCACGGTGGCTCGCGGTTGGGCTTATCTCACATTCCTATAACAAATTTTCCCTCAAGAGCATGAGTTACATGTCACCTTAGACATTTCACCGGCAAAGCATCAGCGCACTAAGCTGAAGGTCCTTGCTTCAATTCCAATGCATGGGTGTCATTATTATTTATATAATATTTGAATGAAATCATTGTGTATGGCATTTATCCATAGCCTTTTTACTTTCTCATGTGAATAAAATGTATTGTAATCGTGAACATTTTCAACCTCGAAATTATGATGGGTATTGATGTTATATTTGTGTCCGAGCCAATAATAATTGTTAGGACACAAACACACAAGCTTTCTCATATTGTGTATTATAGATTCATATATAACTTTCAAAAATAAGTTTTAGTAAGATATACTTAAGTATATTTTTATCATAAAAAACAATCACATCATCTTGTTAATCACAATAATCACACTTTATATTTACATTTTATAACACATTTTTTTCAAATTTTTCTACCAAAATAAAAAATTTAAAAATAAATTATTTGTAAACCACCCTGAATTTATTTGTTCTTCGTAAAAATAAAAATCGATTATTATAGTTCATGAAAAACTATTCCTAGATTCCCGTTTTTAAAGCATTCTTCAAGGTCAATTTCAAAAGAATTAAAATTTTATATAATTTGCTATGAGTAAACTACCCTTAAATTAATTTATTTTAGATAATCAAACATAAATTATTATTGATAGTGTAAAATAGTTATCCAAAACCAATTTTAAACAAAATCACTATAGCTATTTTCAAAAATGCAAATTTTATAAGTTCCTTTATAAGATAACAAGTATTAAATTATTTAATTTGGGAAAATGAATCTATATAGATAGTTATACTGAAAAAACTTAACATATACCCATTTAGAACAAAATCGCTATAGCACAATTAAAAAATATATTAATAATAAAACAGTGAACAATTAAACAATCATAACCAAATTTTACCCCCAAAAACAAGTATACAGCTTTATTTGTCATTTTCACGTCAAACAATTCCCAGATATACATTTTGGACAAAATAATTTTAGCCATTTTGGAAATATTTAGAATTTTCAAAACCCACTCATCAATAAACGACCCTTTATCAATTTTTCACCAAAAACCAAGTATACAGGGCTATTTGTTTTAAAAACATTCTTAAGATACCTATTTGGGATCAAAATATTTAGAGACCTTTAAAAAATATTTCTAATTCTTGAAAAATCAGTCATATATACTACCCATAAATGAGTTCTATCCCCAAAACATGTATAAGATATTTTTTGGTATTTCACACATATACATACAAACAAAATAATTAGATATACTAGAAAGGAACGTACTTTGTACACTACTAATATATTTACATTTCTCCTTACTAAATTTAATATGAATATATCAACAAAGTAACTAGAGTTATTTTCAAAATATTTTACAAAAATTTCAAATGAATAAAATCATTTTCGTCCTAAAATAAATTATAAACTACTATTTGTCATGTCAAATAAATCCTAGAAAGACATTTTAAACAAGATTATTAGAGCCATTTATGGAAAATTTTTAATCAAAATAAATCACTAATCATTCAACGACCCATTTTTTGAGAGCTAAGATAAAACAAATATTATGAGGTATAGCCCCATAAAAACTAAATATAATATTTGAACAAAATCCACCAAACCATTTTGGATTCGTGGACAGGGACAAGCTGACGGACAAATATGGACCCATACATGGAGACAGACATGGGGACAGACATAATTTCAAAATACCCCTCTTTGGATTCGTGTTCACATAAAACGTAAAGATTTGTCATAATCTCAAGATCAATTTTTTCCACTATCACAATACTTTCTCTTGATATAAGAAAGTTAAAATTGATTTTACAATTCTGCCTTTTTACCATGTTTGCTTGTCTGTCCCTTTCCACAGATCAGAAACAGTTTGATTAATTCTGTTCAAATTTGATATTTAAATGCTATGTATCTAAATATATAGGGCTCAGTCTTTATTTTAAACTCAGCCCTCAAATTAGGAGAAATTAACTCACAAGCGATTTTCTTAGTTGCAAATCTTTCAAAAATGGCTTTATTGTTCTGTTTAAAATTGATATTAGAGCAGTGTTTTATTTAACAAATAACACTCAATAGTTAAATCTAGGTATCCGATACATTATCTCAGTGTGTAGCATGTATGTCTATTGATCCAAGGGTCCTAGGTTTTAATCCCGGCATGGTCAAAAAAATTTAATTTATAAAATAATGGGTACACTCTTTCACAGTGATGCATTAACGTCTGGGGAATGGAATCTGTGCGTGTCCTAGACTTAAGTTAGATTATAAGAAATATAAAGCTACGACAGGCCTAGCAAAATATATGGCTTGAATAAAAAACTGACCCAGACCATAGACTGGAAAAATTAATTGATGAAATAAAAATGTTATTATTGGGTAAACATTCATTAAAGCTTAGTTTACTTAGGAATGATTTCCGAAAATTTCATATATTTCTAAAATTGTCTATTGATTGTGTTTAGAATGTATTTCTAGGAAATTTTTGACTTGACAGATAAAATTTTATTCTTTTATTATGGTGTTTTTTGAAGTAGTTTAGTGATAACTTTTTTTTAAATTGTAATATTTTGGGAAATGGATATAGTGTTTTGGAATTTATATTTGTTAAGTGGTTTACACAATACAATAATAATTACAAATATTTAGGTTTAGTTAAAAAATATTTTTAATATAAATTGATTGGTGATAGATTTTTGAAAAATTGAAGTTTTCTGAAAAAAGCCCTAATGATTTGGTTTGAAATGGGTATTTTGCGTCTATTTTATAGTAGGTGTATAATAAATAGGTTTTTTAATTAATTTAAAGGGAGCTTACTTAAGAAAACATTTAGAAAATTTGAAATTTTTTAAAAATGCCTATACGATTGTGTTTAAAGTGAATATCCAGAAATAGTTTTTATGAGAAATAATAGATAATGTATACTTCCTTTTATTTTTATAAATATAATTCATTCATATTTGTTTACAAATAAATTATTTATTTATTTTATTTTCTAAGCTTCAAATCCCTATTGAGAAAGTTTGTGCGAGGTGTCATAACATTATTATGTTTGGTGCTGCGTATTAAAATACATACTATATATCTGAAATGAATGGAGTAAAAATAGGGAATTTAATATATAGAATATATGTATCCACATTTGCATGGGAAAACTCATTCTCAGATCACCATGATTGGGATTATAAACCAACCTCCTTTTCAGTGGCAAACCGGACAAGAGGAATTTTACATTTAATTCACGTATCCACCTATAGGGGAACTAAATGTTCTTTAATTAACACAATGCTAGAGGAAGTGTACCCGCACATTCATAAAGGGAGAGTGGATAAACATTTATGAAAACATATCCTCAGTACACCCGACCAAAATTCTTACGCTAATCTACCCATCATCAGCAGTCTAGTATATTGAGAGAGTGACGCAATTTAAGCAAGAACCGAATGTTTGTTTAAATCTAAACACAGAGCTAAGTTGTGATTTGCAGATCATTCATCATGCGTTGCCAACTAGCGAGATGCCCTGGTTAATCATTCATGCCTCAATGTTGACCTATTCAAACAAATGGAGAAGAATGTAGGTGGGATATTTATAGTAGGTTAGTGGCTGTGTTATTTATACTTGTTAATAGGAGTTTGTTTGACGTTGAAATAGCACCAGTTAAGGCCATTTCACACTGACATCCGTGGTGTCCACGTTAACTATGGACGAAATAAATGTCCATGAACGTGCCAATTCACACTGCAATCAAACGTCCGTGGACATTTTTGATGCCTAAAAACTTGATTTGATACACTTTTGTGTATTGTAGGTGACCACAGATTCTTCAAAATGCCACTGTACATGCTCAGTCCAAAACGTCCAACCACGGATTGTACGGGCACCATGGATGCCAGTGTGAAATGGCCTTAACTCGCACATCAACGATGGAAAAGTCAGCTTATAGTCAGTCGGTGGCGACAGCGTGAATAGTCTTGAACACACTGATCAAGCCGAGTGATGTTAACCAAATTAAAATGTCCAACATCTTATCTCAGTTGGTAGCGTGTCTGCTCGCTGTACTTAGAGTCCCGGGTTCGATTACCAGCATAGCAGAAAAAAATATCATTGTAGAAATGGTGCTTTCACCTTTTGCACAGTCATGTATTAACGAACGAGGACTAGGTGTTGTGTCTGTTCTAGATTTATGTTGACTAATGAATCATATGCTGATATAAGCAGTCGGTTCAGAAAGTGGCAGTTAAATACTTTTTAAATAAATATAGTTGAATAATGTTAAAAATAAATTATGAAGGAGCATAGCAACATTATTTTTAAGGGGAAAGGGAGAGCTGAGGGGAATGGTAGGTGAGATATTAATAGTATAATTATTCTTTAAGAATTAAAAAATTGGAAAAATTTAAACCACATTTAATATGGAATTAAAGTGTGTTTATACATTTTTGGGGTTGCTGGCATTATGGATTTTTTTACTCCAATAAGGTACTAGCCTAGGTATTTAGGAGGAGTGGACTAATATATTATTAATAATAATCTGGTGGAAGGAGAGGAGGGATCCTTAACTCTCTCTCTCTCAACTTTCTGTAAGGCCCGACGATAATAACTTTTACATTTTTTAGTACTAAGTCTGGTAAATTTATAGAGCAGTTTTTTCTTTGTTTCTGTGCTCTGTATTTTACCATTGAAGGAACTATTTAGGTTGAATTTAAGAATAGATTACCTCCATATCATGGAGTGAGTGTGAGAAACCATTTAGCTAAACCACAGTCAGTACACCCGGCCAAGATTGGAACTCTGACCTACGCAACAACGTTAAACCAGATTTGAAGAGATTGTCCTATTAGTTCACGTGACTAGTGTGAAGGATAGGACTTTCTTAGAATAAGGAAACTTTTTATCATACAATCTCAAGATGGAGCTATTTATAGATACATTATTCTTAAATTACTTTTGGAATACCTTTAAATTTATATTACGTAGTTTTCCGTTTGTACGTAGTTTTAAGGTGAACCGTTTGTATATTTAAAGGATTTTCAATTTTTCAAACAGATTTTTATCAAAATATGTTTGAAAACAATACTAGCAGCATAGAGACGACTCATTATATAGGGGTAGCTCATCTACACCTGGGACATCCACTAAGTCTAATAAATGGTCTGGCTTGGTCTAATATTATATTTCTAGCAGCATTATTCACAGAAGTTCACACAATCTTGACTCCACATCATGTTTTGGAACATCAAGTTTTTTGTCATCTTGAAGTCCACATAGAGATCAAGCATGAGGACAGTGTCATCTTAAGCATCTATAAATGGAAGCATGAAAGTTACAGCGTTCTGAATCCTCTCTTAGGACAAATCATTAGGGTCATGTCATCTTGAATCACCTTTAAAGAGGAAGCATGAGGATCATATAAGCTTGAGGTCAGTCTAGGTTTGGCACATGTGGGTCATGTCATACTGAAGGCCCTCCAGGGAGGGAGCAAGAGGTTCGTATCATCTTGAGGCCCCTCTATAGGTGAATTAAGTCAGTAATGTCATTTTGAAACTACTCTGTTCACATTTTATTCATACAATTGACGTAGTGCTGAGCACCCAACACTGACAATGTGATGTCCTTACGTATTAATGGATCGTATCGATCGAGACAGACCTTTTCCCTCTTTTTATTTTTTCCTTCTCTAAAGGTGACATTGCAAACAGACACAATGTCCCAGTTTCAATAATATATACACTGGCAAGCTAAGAGCAGCCATTTTTATTTGTAAAGCAAGTCACTCTTTTCTGTTTCACACACATCTTTGATTTGATTTTATCAAGCACTAAATATTTCAGCAAGGAAATACGAAAACATATGATTGATATTCGCCTGTAAAATCTGGCACCATTATAAAAAAAATGGAGATTTTAAAACAACATTTTAAGTAAAAAATGTATTTTTAAGCTGGAATTATAATTAAGGTTACATAGTTTGAATTGATTTTTCTCAAATCTTGTATTGCAGTTAATCATATAATGTTCCAATATTTAGGTAATTGTGTCTGCCATCAATATCCCCATATTAAAAAGAAATATAATGAATTATTTGTTGTGGTCAATAGCAATATAAATCAATCAGCTATAATTATTAACATTTGTTAAAACAAACGAAAGGAAATGAGTGAAGGAGCTACTTGGGAGGGGGTGGGGGTAGGGTACTTGAACAATCTTCTTTTCCAAGAACCCAAATAATTTGAATAAAAATTTGAAACATAGAATGTATAACTATAATTTAGCTCAATGATGGTGTGTCTAGTGCAAAGGCTAAATTTTAAAACCACGCTTACGACTTTTTATTCAAAAGTTATATCGTTACACATATTAAGAATGGCCATAAAATTTCAAATTGAGCAACAAATAAACAGAGATAATCTCTATAATGCATTAAATTGCTCTTTCTAAAAGTAAATTTCTGAGTGGGTCATTAGTCCTCATTTGCGGCCTCCCTCACCCCTTCCAAAATATTTACTAAAACTATTCTTATTAAAATTAAAATGCACCTTTGCAAGGTGCTGTAAAATAAAGATATGATATTAATGACTCGTAGATACCATATACCTAATATACCGTAATCTGTGAAGTGTTGTATGTATGTTAAATTGATATGTGTTACTTAATGTGTTGTATGAATTCCCAGGTATTGTTGTTTTTTAATTTATAACCGCGTCTTACTATCTTTTAGGGTTATATGCTCAATTAATAACTATGCTAATGGACTATAAATTGGGAAGGTTGAATATACAACGTGTATAAAACATTGCACCAAACTTTGGCAGGCTATTCCTTGAGTGAAAATAGAATAGTTCACATCAGCAACCTATGGCCCATCTTAAATATTAAGGGCGGTATTCACCCCTAAAGATAGAGCTAAAAAGGACTGTTGTGTGAAATATTATGAAAACTACTTAGGGTATTACAACGAATCTTTGTATACTACTTATTGAAACCTTTATCATTAATAAAATAAATGTGCTGTTACCGTTAACCACCCATATCATGTAAAAAGGGGGGGTTGTAACACATTTTTCTGCAATAAAATATGTCAGAGTAGGTATTACTAATTTTGACTTAAGATTACAAAACATGGAGTAAAAATTAACAAATAAGGTGTCTTGGAGAAACTGTCTAGCTTTACACGTTTCCGAGATAATCATGCATGTTTGATTTCAAAGACAAGTGTTAATTCTTGCCAGGTAGGGAGCCTGTATGGCTGTTCCGTGGCCACTACGCTTTCTTACCTTAATCCGTTAGACTTTTTCTGTGGGTTTTTTCAAAGCTTTGGTGTACGAGACAACCATTGAATCCGAGGAAGACCTGTTAGCCAGGATAGGTGCTGTAGGTGATAAGGTTCAAGAAACACCACGTGTTTTCGAAAGATTACGCAAGTAATTGATACACCACCTCAATTATTGCATTGACGTTAGGGGCCGCCATTTTTAACAATTGCTATGAATCTGATTTTGAAGCTAGGAACTAAAACATACAAGAACTACAATTAATATTTCTTAATTTAGCTTTCAATACTCGAGTGAGTGTAATGATTAAAAATCCACCCAAGTGTGAACTGTGTAAGCATAACTTACTAATGTGATAAATAGAAACACATCGGAGCTTATGAAGAAGGAAAAGTATCTTAGTTTCTCCATCATAACACACAAACCAGCCCTGTTTACCAAATGTACGTGATACATAGTCACACGTGCTGGTAGAAATGTTTAAACAACTGCAGTGCGAAGTAATACTGCGATTCTGGTTGCCTACCTGGCAGGCATTTACACTTATCTCTGAGCTAAAACTTATGTGATTATCTCGAAAACGGATAAAGCTAGACAGTTTCTCCAGACAAATTTTTTTTGTTAATTTCTAATCCTTGTAATCTTAGGTCAAAATTAGTAATACCTACTATGACATATTTTATTGCAGAAAAATGTGTTACAACCCCCCTTTTTTACATGGTGAGGGTGGGTAACGGTAACAGCACATTTATTTTATTAATGATCAAGGTTTCAATAAGTAGTATACAAAGATTCGTTGTAATACCCTAAGTAGTTTTCATAATATTTCACACAACAGTCCTTTTTAGCTCTAACTTTAGGGGTGAATACCACCCTTAATAATCAAGATGGACCCTAGGTTGCTGATGGGAATTATTCTATTTTCACCCAAGGAATAGCCTGCCAAAGTTTTATGCAATGTTTTAGATACACGTTGTAGAGGAAGTGAGGCGCCGCAAGAGTGGAAAACTATTTAGGAAAAACCACCCCCAGTTCACCCGAGCGAGATTTAAACCTCAATTTTCCCATAATCAGCAGTCTAGCTTAAAACGAAACTAGCGCGTTATCTAACTACGCTACCGAGGCAGGTAAGGTATTGTGTGTTGGCTGTAGCCGACTATTTTAGTGGCTTATGTTGTCAAGAATTACATGGCGTGGATGAGTTAATTCAAAAACCAAAATAAATTATACATTTGGATGCCATATGCTAAAATAATTTATCTTCTTATACCCCTAACCCGCCCCCTTCCCACACACTTGTTTCACCCCCAAACTGAATCATACATGTGTCAAAAATATTTAGGAACATACTTAATAGTTTAAATATTCATCCAAAACCTGCGTCCATGTGTAAATGTTATGAATATCAATCTCATTAATTCTAGTATCCCGGTGTTAGGGAGGTTGGGGTTCAAATCACAGCTGGTTGTACTGAGATCGTGTTTCTTAAAATGGTAATCCACTTTGACTCCTTACAAATGTAGGTATATTTTTCAAAATTCTACCTTCTCAAGCCCTACATCACTATCATAATCAAAATGTGTAGGAAACACAGGGGAAAATAAGTTTACTGGATGTTCTCTATAACACGTGGATTCCTCTTTACACATCACAACATTAACTGCAGTTTTGAGGCTGTGAGCTCTCGTTATAAAAACTGGAAACATTTTTTGCTCAACCATTATTATTATGGGCATACACCCGCCTCGGTGGCGTAGTTGGCTAACACGCTTGTCGTGTTAAAGCTCGACTGCTGAGGACGGGGAGATCGAGGTTCGAATCTCGGTCGGGTGAACTGGGGGTGGTTTTTCCTAAATGGTTTTCCACTCTCCCTCCACGCAAATGCAGGTTTTCTTCCTCTGATACAACCTTCCCAATTCCTAATCCATTAGCGTAATTAGTACTTAAAGCGTATAACCCGAACGGGTAGTAAGACGTGGTGCTAAATATTGTTATTATTATTATTATTATGGGCATACAACCCAAAAGGGTAGTAAGACACGGGTTAAAATCTATTATTATTATTGTTATTATGGTTTATAAGCCAGTTGGAAAAATTACGTTGCTAGGCTTTTGTAGATTAACTAAAACCATAAAATGCGCCAAACAATAGTGAAGATAGTGATGGTAACTATACTATTTATTTGGTAATCTTTGTAAAAATATATGTAAAGCTTAATTTTCTGCGATGATAATCAGGTTTCTCTTTTTAACCTGCATATAATACTTTTTAAAATGTATGTCTATAAATAGATTTGTGATAGAATGCTCTTAGTGGATATGCGTGATATAAAACAGCGGCCTTTTATTAGTTTATGCCTCTCCAAACGTTTCCGAAGCTAGTCTGGTTTGTTGATACACCCGATGACTTAAGGGGGTAAATACCATGCGTGAATCTCTGATGTGATGACGTATTGATTGCCTTGTCAGGTGCCGTGTTGGAGACTACTTACAGACGGTCTTGAAGACCATGTCGTTTATTGGTTTATTGATCCAGTAACTGCAGACCTCTACTCCCCATCACAACTCCCTTGGTTAATACTTCCATTTTCCTCATCGATCGTTTTAATTTACTATATTTTCCTTTCCAGCCCCCACTGCAATATTTTAAAGGGTTCACCTGCTTGAAAGGAAATGTTTTTATACTAATGTATTTAATAAAAAAAACTTCAAAAAATCACGGACACACCCTCATTTATGATCTTCAGATTATATATTTTCACCTTGTTAAAAGTGAATATATATGCTTGAGAATAGTTAGATCTACAGTCTAATTTTCACAGGAATAAACTTATACATTACACCTATAATAGCTAATATATCTACTTGTATGTATTTATACGTATATTAGTCTAATATGAAACTCTCCCTCTTGATAGATATTATAAATATGTTAAAAAAATAACTCCAAAATACATTAAAATACTATCGTTGTAGACTGCAAAATGTATATTTTTTCTTATTATCTAAATGTTTATTACTATCAAAACCTACTAAATATATATAACCACTAACTTTGTTCTCAGAATTGCAACATATCACTTGAAACGTCCATGAAAATTAGATAACTATACCTTGTCTTGTTATTTTATTAAACTATAAAACATATCCATTTTAATACTGAGGGAGCAGATTGACGCCTTTCACGTCCATTTCAGAGTAGGCTTAAACCTATTTATGTAGATTAAAAATCAACGAAGGATTTTGAGGGTCTGTAAGTTTTCCATTATTCCGATAGCTAGCACACTTAACAACTTTCCATGACAGAAAATCCTGGATGTATTTACTATACTTTAGATTGAAGAATGACACCTGCCCACAGGAATCGTTCCCAGGACCTAAGACTTAATACACCAATTCTCTAACCACTGAGCTATCCAGGAATCATCTCGTGCCCAGCGTCATTCTGTGGTATTAAATCCATCATATATATACGCTAATTAAGTTTATAATGAATTATCTATTACCATCCCAATGTATCAGGCCGAGATGTAAACCCAGCCCATTCAGGATAGAAACAGGGATTGTAGTTACTACGTCAATTATCCTCTAAACGCCGGTCTTATGACTACCGGATAGATATGGCTATTGGGAGGTTAAAGTTATCTACCAGATAAAAGTTATCAGCCACATTAATATTTTTCGCGTCTTATGAACTGAATTTATCTACCAGATAGCTACCTGTAGGATAAATATATTTTTATTCAGAACCCGCAAGGCTGGTACTGTTTTTACTGGCGCGCGCATGCGTATAAGCCCTGCTGTAACGGCTACAACCTAGCAAGTGGTGAGAACGTTCAACATTAATTGTTGAATAATGGCGGCTAAACGAGTGCGAGGAAACAGATGGTGTCACGTGGGCACAGAAGATAGCTTAAGTTGTCTTGCAATTAATAATTTTTGTGTCTGCCACAATGTGGGCAATAGTTTGGTCCAGTGTTTACAAAATTTTATTTATTGTACTCACATTTAAATAATTTGTTCTTATATAAATATAACTCTACAAATAGCCTGTCAGTTTATTTAAAAGTGTGAATTGAATGTTCTAACTTTAGATAGTTAGAGCCTGGGCCTGTGCTTACTAAACATGTGAACCAAGGTTTTAACCTAAACACAGATTCTGATAGGTGAAACCTCATTAAAAACAGCGCGTCACTATGGCAACAACCATTTTAACTTTCAGATAAAAGTTATAAAGTACTTAACCCTCCCGATTAAAATATGATGGCTAAATACATATTATCTGACAAATAAATGCTATCTGGCAGATAAATGCTATCTGACAGTCATAAGACGCACTTTTAACTTATCCACCAGATATAAATATTTATATACAAGATAATTTTTGGTCCAGAAGTCATAAGTCCGGCCCTTAGAATTTTAATGCAGAGCTTACTTATTTATATGGCATTCACAATAGTCAGTAGGAGAGGGAACGATAGCTAGGAAAAGGTACTATAATATCCATTCTCCAACTCATATGATCAGAATTACCATAATATGTTGATATGTTGTTACTTTTGGCGGTCAGAACATTCACATAAACAAACAATTTATTTTAAATTATTAATCGTTTTTACATTATTGAAACACGAACTCATGATAATAACCGTTTGGATATATCTTTTTTAATGAAGCGACGTCTATCTATGATTGACTTCAAAATGCTTTTCAAACAAGCGTTTATAAAATGCGGCGTGCTATTCTGAAACCATGATGACAAACCAGAAAAAACTAGAGCATTTGATGACGTCATACGAACCGTTATGGAGGTTGTGTTCTTACACTGTTTACAAAATAATAAAGTTTTATTTTGTAATTAATAATTTGTATGGTTCTCTCTCTAAATTATAACACTTTTTTATTTTGGTGTCCATTTATAATAAGATAATGTGATTATGATAGTTTTTAATTAATTACTTCACGTTGCAACAATAGTTCTGAAAACGCCAACTATATAGTAATCCATAGGGAGTTTTTATTAGAATCGCTTGAGAATACTTTTTAATCATAATATTGTATTTCTAAGAAAATATTAAAACACTCCGAATAGGTTGACAATAGTCCCTATCAATAGTCAATGTTTACAATAAAGAACCTTCCACTGTCATATACCATACTTCCGAGTATGGATGCCCTATACTCTATGGCTTTAGGAACTCGACAGTTTATTATCATCATCACCATCATCATCATCTTCATCGTTATAATCATTATTATTATTATTATTATTATTATTAGTGCCGCGTCTTACTACATGCACGGATTATACGCACTTACGCTAATGTGTAATGGTAGGGTGATTGTGAGATTAAATGAAGGACCTACAGTTTAACGTGGAATTCACACCACGGTGGAGGCCAGGCATTCCCCACATTCACAAGATGTCTTGTCAGAGGTGAAGGAAGGGTTTGGTAATCAGATAAATCTGTGACCGGGACCGAGGATTGAACCCCGGACCCTCAGCACAGATGTTTGACCCCTTAACCCTAGATCGTCAGGTCACCAACTCGACATTTCATTGCCAAACTAACAATAGTACGCCACTTATCCCTCTCCTGAGCTAGTTCTCCCCAGTCCACCTCATTATACCCTATCCCTGCCTTGAGCTAGTTCTCCCCAGTCCATCTCATTACACCCTAACCCTATCTTGTGCTAGTTATATTCGGTCCACCTCACTACACCCTAACCCTACCTTGAGCTAGTTCTACCTAGACCTTCCCATTACATTCTACCCCTACCTTGAGCTAGTTATACCTAGACCTTCCCATTACACTCTACCCCTACATTGAGCTAGTTCTACCTAGACCTTCCCATTACACTCTACCCCTACTTTGAGCTAGTTCTACCTAGACCTTCCCATTACACTCTAACCCTACCTTGAGCGAGTTCTACCTAGTCCGCCCCATTACACTCTAACCCTACCTTGAGCGAGTTCTACCTAGACCTTCCCATTACACTCTACCCCTACTTTGAGCTAGTTCTACCTAGACCTTCCCATTACACTCTACCCCTACTTTGAGCTAGTTCTACCTAGTCCACCCCATTACACTCTACCCCTACCTTGAGCTAGTTCTACCTGGTCCTCCCCATTACACTCTAACCCTACCTTGAGCGAGTTCTACCTAGTCCACCCCATTACACTCTACCCCTACCTTGAGCTAGTTCTACCTAGACCTTCCCATTACACTCTACCCCTACTTTGAGCTAGTTCTACCTAGACCTTCCCATTACACTCTACCCCTACCTTGAGCTAGTTCTACCTGGTCCTCCCCATTACACTCTACCCCTACCTTGAGCTAGTTCTACCTGGTCCTTCCCATTACACTCT